>JAGFPH010002304.1:17454-35689 GCA_018207615.1 Philaenus spumarius | reverse complement strand
ATTATCTTTTTGTAATGAAAAAAATATCAGTGTTAAATGTCTTTATTGGTTTCCATTTATGGACAGTATTTCCAGAATTGAAAAAACAACGAGGGTAACATCCGCATTTATGTGTTCATTAAAATGAGCTATACATTAGCTTTTTGTAATGAAAAAAATACGAGTGCTAAATGCCTTTAATGGTTTCCATTTATTTACAGTCTCTCATGTATTGAAAAAACAATGAGGGCAACATCTGCATTTATGTGTTTAATAAATTTATTATAAATGATCTTTTGGAGAAGAAAAACTGCAAAAAACATTTTTGAGAGAAAAAAACTTATTTAATATGTTGTAGGCCATCATTCCTCTTACACAAAATATTGTGAGAAAACTTTTTTTTTTATAAGATAACATCTGTATCATGCGTTTATTCAAATAAATTATAAAATATCTTTCTATGAGGAAAACTGCTATGTTAAATGTGTTTTAGGCTAACAATCCTCTTAAACACAATATTGTGAGAACAAATTTGTTTACAGGTTAACATCTGCATTCATTAGTTTATTAATCCTCTATCCGGAACATCAAGGGATACCCATCATAATGTGAACAGGATTCTATAAAAACACAATTTTCATTCATTTTTTGGAAGGATTTGCAAACACTTCAATAAAATTTTTGTATTCAGCAACTGAACGGGATAAATGATACAATTTGAGTAAACATTTTTATATGGGAATTTTAAAAGGAAATCATTAGGAATAGTCACATTGCATCATAATATCTTGATATCACACTGTATAATTAGCCTAAAAGGTAAATATATATATATATATATAAGGAGGTATTTCAAAACAAGAATAAATAAACTGTGTTGAAATAAAATGTAAGAATATCTGTCATTTTGAACAACAAGGTTAGGAAAATATGACGTACCAAAAAAAATGTGAGAACAGCATCCGTAAAATGTTACCTGACCACTTGCAATGACCCAACTGATGATGTCACAGATGGCCAACAAGCTAAGGCGGTGCGTGCATCTCCTACTGGTGTAAATATCATAATGCGCTGACATTCCGTTCACAGGGTTAAAATTTTATTATAAATTATCTTTATAAGAAGAAAAACTGCAATCTTAAGTAAGTTTTAGGTTAAAATATTCTTATGGATTGTGACGAAGTTTAGAAAAGAAATGGAAAAAATAGGATATCATTCATGTGTTTGTTCGAATCAAGTATTAAATATCTTTTAGGAAAAAACTGCAGCGGAAAAGTGTTTTAAGTTATAATTTTTCTTATGTTAATTAACATTTGTCTTATGGAAAATATTAAAAAAATTCTAAAACTAATAACTTCTAGTATGAACTATAAGTTTACTTGTAAAATTGTTTTTTAATTTTATTTCAGATATGTGTGGGAACATCTGGACCTAGGCTATGTTCAAGGCATGTGTGACTTGGTTGCACCTCTGCTAGTTATTTTTGACGATGAGAGCCTTACTTATTCCTGCTTCTGTTTATTAATGGAAAGGATGGGAGCTAATTTCCCCCACAACGGAGGCGCGATGGACACACATTTTGCAAACATGAGGTAGTGAAAATAACTAACTAAATATGTTTCTCTGTCTGTAGTCTGTTTCTAAAAAATAAGTTATTAAAATACAATTGTTTGTAGAGAGTACCAAGTCAAAGCAGTCTTTTTAACCCTCATAAGCAAGACTTTTTGTGTTACTCATAATTTTTAAATTTAGCCTAGAAGTATAATAGAAACTCAAAACCAAGTTTTAATTTAAAAGAAATTACAAATTTGTTCATAAAGTTGAAATTATTATTTTTATAGTTTTGAGTGTTTAACCCTGTATGTGGCAGACTGCACTAAGTAACGTTCTCTCAGGCGCAAGATGCAACCATTTCGAACAAATGTGTATATTCAATTAATTAATATACTCAAAATCATCCAATCATAATAAAACCGGCACCGTTGGAAAGGAATGAATTAAACTTTAACTTTTGTATTAAAACTTTTTCGTAAAATGTATATTTACTTACGTAATCATCGTTTTAAAATATGCAGATCCCGGGCTACAGCTGTTTCCGCGCCTGAATTTGCATACAATTGTACTGTTATTTCCCACTTCTTCAACGTCCAAGACCATCTACAGAAGTATTTCTATCGAGATTATAAAGATACCATTGGATTCGTCAAGATTTTATATTTCTAATAGTGTCTTCCAATCAGATGTCACTATTTTACATGATTTATGACGAAGATTTCTGTAAACCCTTGCAATTGGACAGTTTTCAACCAATGAAACAGGCACATTTGTCAACCGAGATAACGCCTACAATTTCATATATTTTTGCAGATTTCTTTACACCATTTTGTAGAGAAAGGTTTGATCTTTCTAACGGTGTGAAGTAAACTAGATATAACCGGTTATTTGTTTGTGTAGACAGCAGTGGAAAGTACATATTTAGAGCAGTCTGGTGAGATCGTCTAGCGCGTCCCGTTCCCACGTTATTCAAATGACCCTTCCTGCCCGTCCTATTTCGCCGGCGAAGTATCATTAGATTGATGTCATTTTGATATTCAAATAAAGATAACTCAAACACTTTTGTGAACTAAGAAAAGACAAGTATGCAGTTCTTTTCTTCGATTTATTCTCTACATTTTGTTATAATAATATTTCATTTTTGGGCAAAGCATATATTAGTAAATTACGTTTCAAACTAGGCCTGGTTTTATTAGCAGTCGTGTAGTTGGAACATAAAAACTGGTGTTTTCAAAATAAGAAATTTGAAATTGATAAATGTTTTTATACAGTTCTATTTAGAATTAAATTACGAAAAAAAATTTACGCTTATGAAAAAAATAACAAAAAATGTTTACTACTTGTTATGTAGGCCTAAAGTTGAACTTTTACCTTTCGTAACTGAACATTTTTTGTTTCTTGAGCCAATAACTTTTACAATTTTACATCAATAATTTTTTTAATTGCATATATGAATTCTTTGAACTTTTCTCTACAAAAAAGGTATAGAACAGTTTGGATTGGGATAGAATTACTATTTTTGGCGAATTTAAAAAAAAATGCTTGCAAAACGCTAAAAACCGGCTTTCCAATTTTCGCTATAACAATGCCACAATAAAGGTTAATTTATTAATTATTTAACATTTCATTAATTTAAAAAATGTACTAAAAACATATAACACAATTTACTAAATTACATTCCAAAAGTTGCAAAATATAAATTTGATTTTCAAATTTGAAATTAAATTTTAAAATGCACTGAACTTATATTTTTTACTTATTGTTTGCAAGTTTACATATTTACTGTTATATATATAAAAAAAACAAATAACGTAATTAATTGTTACGTAATATAAAAAAGCATAATGTCAATAATAAAACTTATAATAAACTTGAAACTTAACACGAGACTATGAACAAAAGACAGCATAAAACAAAGTACTTTAAAAACCACAGATGTAACCCCGCAATTATACGAGACAGTAATGTGTGAACTATTAGGGTTAGATTTTATCCCTTTTTACCCGGGTTCAAACAACAAGTTAAATTGGTAAAGGACAGATCAATAACAATACATCCAATGGTTCAGTGGTAATACTTACCTTATATTTATTTACAGAAGTTATCTCAGCTTGTAAACACGCCTCTCCCTAACATTAGCTAATAACAATAATATCTAATACAATTCCTATACCAGGTATGGAGTTTGCAAGACAGACTGGATGTACAATATCGGCAGCTAAAGTGAGTTACGTTTATGTTATCAACCCCAAAACTCTGAATTGAACGTGACTTTAACGATAGACCGAAATACTCTGTTTTGCTCACTCAGTGTGCTGTCTTCAATACGTCCTGGTTCGTCCTTCACTTGACTCGTGGTAATTCTCCCGGACGTTCCAACGGTCCAAACTTTGATCTGTGTAGAGATCCCTGCGAAGCTAACTCGCCCCCAATTCTCTGCTGAATTCTCTCGGCCTCTCGTTCCACACAAAACTGGCCCCGTCCTTATGTCAAGCTCCAGTATATATCTCCTCCGTAGCTTCCTTGTTGACATCTCCAAACCAAATCATAGCAACACGAGTTCCGTGTTGCACGTTGAACGACCTCGCGCGCGACTTTGCTACTATTTTCGCATCCATATTATACTTCCTGGTCTATCTTGCTGGTACCTTTACATTAAATATACTAACTCTAATAATTAATATAACTAAACCTATCCAGAATCCCAGATTAATCATAACAGAACATAGATGCAGACTATTCCTGAGAAAGTTTTAAAATTGTACTGCCAGGTAGCAGAAATTAGAGCTCAGCATGTCTCCGGTATTTACGCTTAAATTCCAAAATTGTGATTTCCTGAGGAATAATGAAATAATTCTTTACGATCTAAATATAAGGTACTATGATGTACAAATTAAAACAAAAATTGTTATAGCAACTGTAGTGTAAGAGATACACTGAACATAATGTGCCTTATGTAGCTTCTTATTTATCCCAACCTCATGATGATACATACATCTCTTTATAAGGTCGATATAAGACATCTTGAAAATAATCTAAACTAAATACATCCTACATGGTCCCTTTTCTTTTACCTCATACAGAAAACCACATTTTCTTTGTACTCCTCACAGTATCCTACCTGTTCTTTAAAGATATTTCAAAATATCAGGGAGGACTATGTCCTTTATGTTTCTTTCAAGCTGATTATCTGCACTAAGCATCTTGTATCTTATTTGGCTGTAACCTCATACATAGGTCCTTTTACATGACAATAAGATGATTGTTTAGACTCTCTCTCTATACTGAGGCTTATTCTTCATCACTGTCCTTCCTGTTTACCTAAATTTTCAGTTGCTGGGTCACTTTGCATTCTAATTTCTAAGTTACAGATACCGGCGCGAATGCTGGCACTTGAGCAAACCACTACTAACCTGACTAAAAACATCAGTACCCGGTACATCTCTGTTTAACACGTTCACTGCTAAGGTCGCACATGTGAGTTTGACACTGAACATTATGAGAAGCGGCTGACGCACAGTGCATTGCACGCCAACCCCCGTATTGAGAGTACAGTATTTTCAATACACATTGCGTGCTTTTCATGCCAACCAATGTATTGAGAGTATTTTCAATACACAATGTATTGCGTGCTTTGTCTGCCAATTTTAAGCCTATGTGTTATGGACGCACATGTGCGTCCGCTTTATTAATATTAGTGATTATTACGTAGAAAGGTTCAAAAATAAAGTAATTTATACTCATTTAGGCTATAAATAAAAAAATAAAAGGTCAGCTCCTAGCATAGGAAATACGAAATTTGCAATGCAGTGAACGTGTTAAGGGTGAGATAAACATCCACTAGTTCATTTGAAGGATGAGTCACATTAGAAAGCGGTGTGGGAAAATGTTTTTTTTTCTCCACTTACGCCCTTTCCCCACACCCCCGGCCCATAGCGCCAGGGCGAGGTCAAGTGCCAGGATTCACGCCGATATCTGTATTTGTGACTAGTTTGAGGAATTGCATCTGCAGTAAATTTGGGTAGTATTTTTTTAAATTCTAAAGAGTTATGCAAGGTATGTGATTATAAAAAGGAAATAATACACAACAAAGCCAGGCAGATATTAAATGTTGCATAGGTACATTAAAACTAGAAAACAATAAAGTGGAAAAATAGTTGATAGAAAAGAAAAGAAAACCACTTCAATACAAATTTTCATAAATTCAGTAGAGTCCCGCTATTCTGAACTAATTGGGACTGGACACTGTTCAGTTTAGCGGGAATTCGGAATAGGTGGATTTTATGAGTAATATCAACATATTGACTTGTTAAGGCGTTCTTGACACGGCATGCAGCAGACGCGGCAAATGCTCTTGACCTCGTCTTACGCTACGTCGAACAACACGCTTCATCACCAAATGATGTTATGTTCATGAAAAACATCACTGACTTTACTTCTTAGTGTAGGTATACACCAACCGTTTTTTCCTTTCGTTGCGTTACGATTCCGTTTTCTTCTAAAAACGGAAGGGAAGGTATATGTTGTTTGAACTGTCCGTTTTCTCATTCCGCAGTCTGTCCGTTTTCTCATTCCGCAGTCTGTCCGTCAGTACCACATCGTCTTGAAAAAAAATCAAAAAAATATTCCTTCGAGATAACGAAAACGGAGGAGAAAAACGGATGAACGCAACCGGCAATAGTGCCTAGCTGTTGCATTTGATCCTTCCTTCTTTCTGAAGGACCCGGTATCCGTTTCACCGGACGCTTGTTGCGGTAGCTTCCTTCCCGCAAAACGGATGGAAAACGTGAAGGAAACAAAACCAGACAATTCCTATAGGCGTATTGGGACTAATGTGTTGTCAATTTCCGTTAACCAAAACGCAACGCAACGGAAGGGAAAACGGATGGTGTAAGCCTACACTTTTAAGTGTGTGTAAATTAGTTATTTTTTGTGTTTAGCAGTGTTTAAAAATGATTCTACAAAATTGTATAAATGGAGCCCACATGTACTGTGTAAGTAATTAACTAGCTTTCATTCCAATTTAGTTTCAGGCGTTTTCATCTAGCTTAGGCTCTGTGTATGTTCGGAATAGCGGGACTCTACTTTAATAATAAGTTATATTTTTTACCCAAACTTATTTTCATGACAATGTAGCTATAGCTATCTTCAGCGGTGCACAATGCACAAGCTACAATAACCAATATATTATTTATGGGAATTTTTGTACGTTATATTCTATCAAGTATATCATCTTACAAGTCAATCTCAATATTTATTGATCTAGAGAAATAGACATTCTTTGTAGTACATTCTTTGTATTTTTGTGCATCTAATTAAGTTTATGACATACTAAAAAATTAAAGCTACTAGTTAGAATCTGTTTGCCGTTTCTTTATAGTACGAAAATTTCAGGTCACTGATCCAAATTTTGGACTCGGAAATGTTTGAGCTAATGCATCAAAATGGAGACTACACACATTTCTACTTTTGCTACCGCTGGTTCTTATTAGACTTCAAAAGAGGTTAGTAATAAACTTTAAAATTAAGTAGAAGTTAGCTTAGGCACTGCTAGATATACTGGAAGGAAAATAATACAGTAGAACTTCGCTAATTCGAGTCGCAGTAGTTCGAGGGTCCGGGTATTTCGAGCTGTGTTTGCAAAATTAAAAAACAGCTTTTATGACAATTTTAAACCTTTTAAAACACCGATTGTAACGAGCCTTCAAAATTACTTTGTTACCGTCGCCCCATTGTACGTTTAAAATGGTAACTAGTCTTTTGAAAGTGACAAGGGATCAAAGTGGCTGGCTTGTGTTCACTTGGCGGGCTTGGCGACACACCACAACTCGCAGGTAGGTAATGAGTCAACATTGGGTCTCGCCGACGCCGCTTATATCTCACGTCAGCTCAGACATACCCCCCTTCCTTGACTGTCTCCCCCTCTTGTTATTCTAAAAATAGTTCAGTTTCTGTAGTAAACTGTCAGTTCCCACCGAAGTACCCGCGCTACGCATATCGGTGTTTTGTATAACTTTGTTGATTAGTGAGTGCATTCTTTACAGTTTCTGTTAAAAGTATTTTAGTTTTTCAATTTTGATTGTGTTTTGTAACGATGAACAAAAAAGCTAAAAAAGTTAGTGCCAATTAAAATTAAATTAGAGGCCTGGAAAAGACTAGACTATGGTGAAATCTTGAAGAAACTTGCAGCTGAGTACGGTGTCGGTGAAGTAACTGTAGGGGAATGGCGCCCTAATAGAGATAAACTCAAAACATTTTCTACTATTAAATGTTCTAATATTTCGACTAATTAAAACATTAAAAAATATAGTATTCTTTATTTTTGTCCATTTTTCCGCTTATTCCGAATTTTTTATAGTTCGAGGTACAGTCAGCCCCAATTATCGAGGTTCTACTGTATATATTTACAGGTGTGCAAGAGTACTTGTTTCATTTTTGAAGATTTACGTACCTTACCGAATATTCTCTCATCTTTTCCTACAAAGTAGTGGAAGTAGTTAAAGAGAATTTATTTGTTTAATACTGTTAAAAGTTGGGGATGGTTGATGCCAATGATTGTTTAGATTCATTATCAGTGAGAAGATTTGCATCCTTAGTGAATATTCTTTCATCTTTTCCTACAAAGTAGTGGAAGTAGTTAAAGAGAGTTTATTTGTTTAATACTGTTAAAAGTTGGGGATGGTTGATGCCAATGATTGTTTAGATTCATTATCAGTGAGAAGATTTGCATCCTTAGTGAATATTCTCTCATCTTTTCATGTGAAATATATTGTAAGTGGATCATTATAAGTTGTTTTATGTTTATACTCTTCATTCTAAAAGAAAGAAGCAATTGATTTGGACCGAATAAAAGTTATTATTTTCCCTTGAATTTTTACATCAAGCACAAAATGATAAACAATTCTTAATATAATAGCTCAAAGATTGATGAATTCATTAATATATACAACTTTGGGAAACATTTAATAATATTGGTTTTCAGTTTTTTTAACTTAGACAAAAAACAAAACAAAATATTTATGTTAACATTTAATAACTGTTAAAAATAGTAAATGTTTTATTTACAATGTGAAACAATTTATGAAGACATTAGCGCACATAAGTTACATTGGGTAAGTTATATTGTTATAATTGTATAGTTGATTAACACATCGGGGATTGAGAGTATAATGTAACTTAATAACTGTACAACATGACCATTTTTGATGTTTTAATAAAAAATCCTGTAATTGTATATTTTATAAAGCTTTAAAAAGCATTAAATTTAATGATATACTATTACTTATACAATTACTAGCTGCCCGATCCGGCTTAGCACGGATCAAAGTTAAATGTATATTAACAAACAAAAAAAATATATATCAATAAATATATTGCACTATGTATTTCTTATGGGGATGTTTAGTAACTTCGACCCCCCAAACCCCACTAAAATTTCGAATTTTTTTAAAACCTTTCTTAGCAAGCACCTAGGGAGCCCTAGAGGAAGCTACATACCAAATTTCATTGCAATCCGTCTTTTAGTTATTGAGAAATCGTGATGAGTGAGTCAGTGAGTGATTGGTATTTGGCTTTTATATATATATATATATTATATTTTATTCAAATTTGTTTATAGATCTTCAAATAAACTTAACACAAAATGGATCACTTTGCTATCACGAACCACCAAAATAATTTGTTCATTAATTTGTCTTTCGTTTACTTTATCACTATTGTTTACGACAAATATCAATAAACGGGGTAAACAAATGGAAAGTGTATTAAAATACCAACAGAAGTTAGCACAGTAGTATCAATGACTGATACACTCAGTATCTGGTTTAGGTTTGGTATCTAATGTTTGAACTGGTCACTAAACCTGTATGTAGGTTTAGTTTCTAACATTCGGTCCCTATATAGGCATACATTGAATAAGCTCCCATTACATCTCATTACAATTTTCATTTATTATTATTTAATTAGAAAAATTGCTGCTAAGTTGCATCTTGCCACTATATTCAAAACAAAACCACGAAGAAGATTGTTTCATAAAGTCTAAACACCCAAGCGGTACTCTGGCTAAACTTTTAAGAATGGGTTAGTTTTTACTAGGTATGGGTCGATTCTCGATGCCACCGATACTTTAGTTTTGGTATCGGTATCGATAATCGACCCATCCCTAGCCGAAACTCGATACCGATTACCGATACCAAGATACTTAGATGTTAGACCTACCCGTTCTCGTATTTAGGACGGACTACCTGACGGAGACCCCGTGAATGTAATCTCCGGTATTTGCAATCACATTCTCTGTATTTGAACTCAATTCAGCATTTAACAATAACTATCTGTAGGGAAAAATGTAAAACATTCTTAATTTTATGTATGTAGACATTTTCCCTAGTAAAATGTTTTAGGCAATTGTTTCCTTTGTTAAGTAAACGCTTCTTGTTTTATTTTTATTCATGCATAGGCTGTTATTTGTACACAAGAAGTCTAGTAGGCTCAAGGTCAACGACTTGGATTCGTTTGTTATCGTGTCTATTTATAGAATTAGGGTGTCTACTGTGATGAAAAATAACATCTTTTATAGATCGGTAACAAAAGTATTTAAACTTTAAAGTAGGGATGGGTCGGTTCCATTTTTTTTTTCGGTTCTCGGTTCCCGGTTCTAGAGTCAAATTGGTTCTCGGTTCTATTTATTATTCAAGGAATTTAACAAGAATTTAAGAATAAAGTATAAGATTTAATTTGAATACTGAAATGATTAAGTATGTTATGTACAGATAATTAAATAAAAGTATTCAGCTAAGTTAAATTACAGACAAAAAGTCCATCACGCTCAACGTCTATTATAAAATAAATATTGCCACACTTTCGATGCCATTGCTGAAAAGACTAGCCTACTGGGGTTAAGTTTCCACATATCCTCAACTAACTAAACTTAATCAAATGAATATGTTAATTCAGTACACCGTCGATTATCAGAACATCAATCATCCGAAAGCGGAAATGTACTGTAAATAAATAAGTACATTACAGTACTGCACGTAATTCCGAATTTAAAGTTTTTTACTCGCATAATCAGCTGAATTGTAGACTTCAGGGAGTTTGTGCGCTCAACGGAACAGCGGCCGCTGTTGAGTAAGCCGAGCGCTTGGCTGCCCGCTGCTGCCAGTCGTAAGTGAGTACACAGTGAATTTAATTACTCAAACAAACTGATTATCAGAAGTCCCTCGGTCCAAATTCGTTTGGAAAATCGACGCTCTACTGTATTAACTAATGCGGTAACTAAAACAAAAATATTTAAATTTAATAAAAAAAATGAATAAAACATTGCACTAAAACTGAATAATGTACGTATTTACACACAGCGTTATTAACTTGATATTACTTTATTCTAACAAGTTGTTCAGACTTCAGCGGGACTATACTGACGCCGTCGAATCAAATTTTTGATGATTGAAGTTACGATTATTTCTGAACTCATCCGAATTAAACGTTCAGAAACAAAACATATAATATTCCGAGCGTTAACACAATCCTAGTCAGTCGTAAAAAAATATTATACCGAATCGAATTCCGAATAATTAAAAACTTGTTTTATTTTAAATTGCAACGCAAAAATTGCAGAAAAGCAAAAATAGAAAAGCAATTGATATTCCAGAAGTATCGTGAAAATAACATTTTCGTTGACCTTAGCCGTTGTAATTTAAATTAATTTTTATCGCCGGCGTTTTATAAAATTAGCGCTGATAATATTCAGACGTCATGTTCTTTTGCGGACATTCGTCATTTTATTTTAAATACTATTTCAACAATGGTACCGGTAGTTCGTAAAATTGGCACAAATAATTAATTGTATTCGGGCATCGATTTTTTGCGGTACTTAAATTGTGTTTTATCACTGATATTTCATACATTTTACCTAATTGTATTCGGGTTTCGTTATCTTTCGTGAAAACTCACTGTAGTATATTAAATCACATCTTAACGCCGATATTTCATAAAATTAAGGTACTGCTAATTGTGTTTGGGCGTTAATTTCTTCCATAGACATTCGCTATTGTATTTTAAATAATATTTTACACTGTTTTATTAAATTGGACTAGGTTAATTGTATTTTCTTATGCGGACGATCCATTGTTTTCGGGAGTAGGTTTTTTCGCGGACATACGCTGTTGTATATTAAATTGCGTTTGATTGCTGCGTTTTATAATATTAGCGCTAATAATATTCGGACGTCGTATTCTTTTGCGGACATTCGTCATGTTATTTGAAATGATATTTAAGCAATGGTAATGGCTAATTGTAACAGATAATTCTGTAATAATATAAAATAAAGCTAGCTGTTGTAATTTTTTTGTCGCTGTCGAGTTTTTTTTTTTTAGGTATCGGTATCGAGAATCGAAAATTCTGGTATCTACCCATCTTTAGTTTTTACTATACCAAATGTTTTGGGTAGTTTTTATTATATCAAATGTTTTGGGTAGTTTTTACTATACCAAATGTTTTGGGTGGTTTTTATTATACCAAATGTCGTAAAAATTAACTTAGATGTTTGATCTTAACGGAAGTACAGTAGAGCCGCGGTTATCCGAGCCCCGACTAACCACATTCCGGTTTAACCGAGGTAGTAAAATACAAACAACAAATTTCGGAAGTTCGGTTTGCGGTAGACGCATGCGTTAAAGTAACCGCGCAAACTTAAATCCGTTTATAGCGGCAAATCTACTGTACTGTACTTATATTAGTCACATAATGCTTCGTCAAAAATGGTTCTGGTAAATAAAACGCACAGGTTTTAATCGTTATTAAATACTGTACGATACAGTAACTCCAATGCTTTGCTAATCATCAATAGGATTAGGATTTTTTATGTTTTAAGGTATTTTGAAACGCTGTTTATTCAAGAGAATAATATATTTTCTAAATAAATAACATAATTTATTTATTTATAAGTAGTGAACTAAATAAACAATCAAACAAATGACTTGAATAAACAATAATATTAATCGGGTAGTCGGATACACGTAGTAAGAGTAGACAGATATCTGTGATTATTGTTTACGCGATGGTGATGTCATCATTCCTTATCTTGGCTTTTCTTGCACCTGCTTCCTGCACTTTTACCCTAACCGGCTTGTCCCCCCTCTCACACGTCTCCTTTAGTTTTGTGAATACAATAGTTTGATTCAGTATCAAGTCAATTCTCGCTCTTAAAACGTCATACTGAATATCGTTTGCTTAGTTTTCAAGCAAGCGAGTTCTGTTAAACAAAACACTTATGGACTTTTTTTTAAATTTTTATTTACCTGAACATGTGCATGAACATGTAGTCTATGTATGTCTTTTATCATTTTGTATTTGTATTTTATTTTCATTTGGACGTTAGTTTTTCATTTGATAATACAGTAGATGCCTTTTTTCACATCTTTGACGTTTAGATTGATTTCACCAGTTTACCGTATGTTTCCCTCTTTATTTTATACAGTGTACTCTTGGTCCACATTACCTCGGATAACCACCGCTCTACTGTAGTAGAGTGTATACTGTATACTCTACTGTATACTCTCTATACTTTATATACAAACAAAGAAAAAGTATAGAGCAGGTTTTATTTTACTTGTGTATACCATTTGTAAACTACGTGTAATTTAGGAAAAATAAATAAATTAAAAATGCTACTTTGATTGTAGTTGTTATATTTTCTTTTGATGTACTGTGTAGAACTGGTGTATGAAGATGTGTTTAGCGTGTGGGAAACCATATGGGCTGCTAAACATGTGTCGTCAGCACATTTTATGTTGTTCATCGCTCTGGCTTTGGTGGAGTCTTACAGAGACATCATCCTCAGCAATAGCATGGACTTCACAGATATCATTAAGTTCTTTAATGGTGAGTTTATACTCTCAATAATTGTTGCACAGTTTCAGATAATAGTTGTAATATTATTTAATCCTTCATTGCTACATTTATCTGAGCCCGATGCAGAGTGTCTTATTTCTTAACTCGTGGAATTTGTATGAACCTTGGACGGAAGTAGTGGTTATTTCTGGGCATACACAAGTAGTGATTTCAATGTTTAGATTATATGTGTGGCGGAAAGCAAAAAGGGACCTCTTGTCGGCAAAGTCAATTTTTCAGCACAGTCGAAGTAAGCGGTTTGTGTAAAAAATATCGATATTAATTTTTATTGCAATTATTATGATTTAATTTGTCCTTTAAAAGCTATGGTCGATTATAAAACAGTATCGAATACATAAAACACTTGAATAAATCATGAAAGCAGTCGATGTCCAGCCTGGAAAAAGGTAGCTCTGGTTGTTTATGGAGAAATAACAAGGAAGTCTACTAGGCATTATTTTAAAAACTTGTCTATCCTGAATTCTAGCAGCATTTGAAGCAACAAATACTGATTTCGCTTACCAGTAGAACGTTGTCTGGTTATAATAATGACCGCCCCGACAACAGGTCCCTTTTCCTTCATGGGATGTTAAGCTAGCTAATATTCATCAAGCTCTACCTCTGACACTGAAATTTGTGTTTATTTTTATGATTTAACCATTATTAATCACGATTAGTCATAATATTTAAGCTTAAATGTATAAACACTTACAGAGTCAACTGTTGTAAGTATGGGTTGAAAGCAATACTAATGCAGCAGCCCATTCTAGCCTGGCGAACCAGACACAGTTTCCTGACCCTCAAAAAAGCGGCTGAAACGTTCAGTTAAAAAATAGTTTTTTTACCATTTAAAAGAGGAAATTTAAAGCTTTTGTATTGATATTTATTTAATTTCAGAACCCCAGAACGAGAATAAAGAGACTATTGTGTTTTTTGTTTAAACAATTTACGATCTTCGCACGGAGTGAAATTTGTGTTTTATGATATATATACATTTTTGTGAAGTTTTGTATTATAATGAAGATGGTCAAATGACCGAAATTGCAATAGGTAATAAGGTAAGACATACCTAGAATAAGTTGGATTAGTTGACATAATTACATAAAAGAATTTATAAAATCTCTAATCGTGAGCTATAATTGAATTAAAACAATGTTGCTAGTTGAATGTAAATAAAAAAGGGAACACTATTTTTATCATTCTTAATACAAATTTTAATTAGATTTAACCTGTAAATTAACTTTAACTTATTCATGCCCATATCATGGAAGTACCAAAATCATAGTTAGTATTGCTGAGTTTCAAAATGTGAAAGTTCGGGCTGAGGTATGTTCGAATTGCTATTAAGGTTGGATATTTGTGTCCGTTATTCCATTTCTAATTCTTCACCAGTCTTAAAGCTTTAACATTATTCTTGACAACAAATTAAGACCTATAAAAACAAGTAAAAATTGTATTTATTGTCATTAAACACAAACATAAAACGTTTGGTATTGTAAGCAAATTAAAATTAGATTTAAATCCCACATTTTCGGGGTGTGCAAGATCTCGAAACTCTCGAGCAGTAACTAGAAATAACTTAATATCGTCTCGATCTCGTTGTCAAGAATAAAATTCATTTCTCGGTTGTACTTTTCTCGATTCAGCCATAAATTTCTTGATACGTTTTTTAAATCTCGAGTTTTAGATTTAGTATTTTCATAAGACTTACAATGTTACATAAGATGAAAAGAAGAGAAATGGAAATTGTCCAAACAACTCAACAGGGGTATTAGGACTATTTTCAATACACAGTGCTTTGCACGCCAACCCCCGTGTTGGTAGTATTTTCAATACATAGAGCTTTAAATCGAAAGAACTTAATTATTAACTTATTAATAATAAACTTATTCCCATATACATTATATTTTTCAATGATGAAAAAAGTCATTGATATTTCTCTCTCTGAGCTCAAAATTAAAGTTTGGTACATTCTTTTTCCTAAATAGCTATTTTTTTTTCTCGATCTCAATAAAGTGTATTAATTATTCTCGTTTGTTCCTAAAGCTCAGCTCTCGTCTTTTTCTCGATCTCGATAAACTGTATTTAATAAACTCTCGTTTCTCGCTTGTTCCTAAACCTTTGCTCTCGTCTTTTTCTCTATCTCGATAATTTGTATTAAATAAAATCCCGTTATCGTCTCGAATTCAAAAAGTAAATCTCGCACACCCCTACTACATTTCATGCTTAAATTAATTCAGAGGTTTTATTTGTGATCTCAATTTCTACTACTAAAACTACTGATGATTAAGTTGGAGAAAATAAAGCATTTACAAAACAAATATTAAGTATTCTTTCCTGAAAATGTCTGTCTTGGACTTGCTAACGGCGCCGATGGAAACCTTGACAATAAGAACAGTTTAGTTTACAAGAAAATGTAGTTAAAAATAAAACTTGTTAGAAGAAGAATGATCAATGCACAGTAATAACTCTTTCATAATCCGCTGTGTTTCTATTTGTAATATGTATTTAAAAAACGTAAATATTTGTTTCAGAAATGGCTGAACATCATAAAGCGAAGTCAGTATTATCGTTGGCAAGAGATCTTGTGCTACAAGTTCAAATGCTTATAGAAAATAAGTAGACTGAATTACATCATTATTCATCTTCCTGTTTGTTGTCGTACGTGCCATGTACCTAGTCTCAATATACGAACAGAAGAATTTAAAACTGTACAAATTATATATTATTGTTGGAATCTGATGTTATATATATTATATATATGTGTATGTGTTATTTTATATGTATCTTAAACATTTCAGAATATCTTGATAACATTTGAACAAATAAAGCTTTAAAATAATGATCAAGAATATTACATCTTCACTTACAAAGAGGTAAAACTCGCAAGATTTTAAAAGCATACTGACGATAAAACTTGAATTGAAACTAATTTTCGGAACTCCAAACCTGAAATCCTAATCAGATAAAGACTTGGACATTTTAAGCTTTAGTTAAAAACAATTATATATTTTAGGCTCAAGTAATTAACTCCCAAAATGAAGTGTTGATTGTGTATTACATAGATTAGACAAATTTCATAACTCAGGAGATGGAAACTTCCCAGTAGAAATTAAATCAATTTGGCGGCTGTCTTTGCCAAAATAGAAAAATCAATCTTGTATTTTGATGATTTTCGGGAGTCAAATTCAAATAATTCCCATAAAATATTAACCTTGTTTAAACACACCAAGTAACAATATAACATTGTTAGTTTTAATCAAGAAATAACAATAACAAATTTCAAATTAACAGTAGAAAAGACAAAAACGAACAAAATATTTGGCTAAAAAAATAATAACTTACTGTATAAGCCAATTTTTTAAATTTTTTATTGTGTTTTAAGGCGAAAAGCACCAACAGGCTGTCATTGCCTGAAACAACTGTTTTTTCACTAGACAAATGTTTATGCTCTTCGCCTGGATTCGAACTGTTGACCTTTTGCGATCGGATATGCTAACCTTTCGGATGCAAGACAACCAGGAATGGTCAAAAGATATTATTACGTCTCATGTCTAACCCGCACTTCATGCAATTATCTTTCTGGCAATTACAATGCATGTGTACAATGGTTTTTATATCTTTGATGGTGACTCTTGTTAAATATATATATGTAATTGAAGTCACAGTTTTAATTCTTTTTTGGTTCAGAAGTTATTAAGCATATCATATCTTTGCATTATATATGTTAAGTGTGTTTTAAGATGTTTCTACTAATTCTTAATCAAACAATATTGAAATATAGTTTATATTAGTCTTTAAGTTTTATTATACCCTAGTGTGAGGAATATTTTGTTTTTGTGATTACTTTCAGAGTGCGTTTCGATCACAAATAAGAATTGGTAGCAACTTCTGAAAACATACTGTGTTAAAAAATATATGTATACATACTGTTGCATAAATAAGCATTATTATATTATGTATATAGGATATATATTTTGTAAATGAAAATTTAGATATTACCTTTTATCTTGAATCACACAAAGAAGGCAAATCAAAATGATCTGTTTAATATGCCAATTATTGTTTGCTTGATAGCTATAAAGTAAGTTCCGATTAAGTTTTACTTAACAAATATTTTATTCGTCTTAATTAATAGTTATTAATTACAATAGTACAGGCCGCAGATCTTGCCTGAAAGGCGTATATATCGTATGTACAGAGGTCAATATAGCAGTCGCTATTGATTCAGTTCAAGCCATCGCATTTATAGGTCAAGCAGATCTCCACCGCATGCCACTACCACTCCTCTTGTGTACCTAACCATGCAGGCAAAAGCTGCCAACCTGTGCGTAACAATTTTGTTTTTTGCTTAATGTTTTTATTTTCTACCAACTAGAGTAAGACAGAAAGTATGCTAGTAACTAGACTAACATCTACCAGTGTATGCTCATTGCCCTCATGTCGGGCACCATTTTAACAGCTCCTCCGCTTTAGTCCATCATATGTTACAAAATATATTGAATTTTACTCACGTTTTCACGCTGATTAAAAGAAACCCCGAACCACAAAAACAAGGAACTAACTGTACAACTTAATGGAAAGTTATATTTATTGATCTACCCTTATGTACATTTAAATGACATAGCCATCATCCTCAGAGGAGTATATATAAATTGCAGTGTATAGTCCAAAAAATATAATTCTTAAAAGCTCTTAAAAAAAGCGATTGATATTAAAATGTCAGCAGTGATCATTAATTAATTAAGGTACCTTACAAAGAAGCCTAGGTCAGTCCATCTTTTAACAACATTCTGAATTGATAATGAATTGT
>JAGFPH010002303.1:172706-195404 GCA_018207615.1 Philaenus spumarius | reverse complement strand
TATTTCTTCTTAAGTTTTTCTGTTGTTGTGTATATTAAGTTTTTTATTGTTTTTGGATTTAGAAGTAATATTGTTTTGGTTTTTTCTCTTTTGTGTATTTTATAGTATTTAATGTATTTCTTCTTAAGTTTTTCTGTTGTTGTGTATAATAAGTTTTTTATTGTTTTAGGATTTAGAAGTAGTATTGTTTTGTTTTTGTTTTTCTCTTTTGTGTATTTTATAGTATTTAATGTATTATTGTGTCTTTCTAATTGTAACGAAAGGAATGAAAAACAATAAAAAGAATTTAAAAAATATATATGTAGTGATTCAGAAAGAAACGGAGAAACTTTTAGAACGTGTTCCACTAGTGAAATTAATGAAAAAACTTCGTATAAACATAGGTTCGGAAATGCTTCGTTGTTCAGTTATCCACCATTTTGTTTCTTTCTTACAAAATAGTTAGTATACTGTAATAGTAATAATAATTTATTTACAGATCTGGCAGTATAATTTACCTTGCATTTTTGGAAATTTTACCAATTACCGCAACCAGTCTTAGGTACATAATCGGTTTGTAATGAAATAAAAAACATATAAATATACAAAATAAATTAGTCATTTCTTCAATAATAATGAATTAATCCTGTGATTCGATGTATCACTACTTCCAATAAAAACATAATACTAGTAATACAATTAACATTTTGATATATACTAAAATAAGAATACAAATTGTACATGGTATAGACAAAAATACAGATGATGTGCCACGCATGCACGAGAAGAAGACAAAGATCAGAATCCTCCTCAACCCCACAAAAGCCTCAACAAAGAGATCCGTTCCGTTCCTCCTCATCATTCGTACACTCTTAGTAAATCTTCAATGACACTGAACGTAAACAGCCAACCTTTCACTTTCCTCAGAAAATTATATAATTTACTCATTTGCTTCAGCTGACGCGGAAGGTGGTTCAATACTATGAGACCGACAAACAGAAAAGAACTTTGGAACCAGGTCTTATTAGTTTTAGGTCTTCTGACAAAACCCAGTGCATGACATCTAGTCCTGTAATATTGCTCGGTTGCGTTATTACCACTTCCTTTATAAAAAGTTCTTAGTACCTTATACACAAAAAGATGTCTTAGGGGGAGTATTTTATATCCGGCAAAGAGTAATTAAAGCGTAATGGAGTGTCTTCATCAAGTCACCATCACAAATATTCCTAAGAAAATAAAATTTCCTGATACTTCTTAATTCATTTTTAATATTAGTTGTGTGCGACTTCCTTGTTAATTTATTGTCAAGAGTGATACCTAAATATTTGATTTAATCAGATTGCTCGACAGACGGACAGACGCATCAGATAACCCCAGTACACAGATGATGATGCAAAACAAAACTCTCCTGATTCCTGTGTCCTCTATACCCAAAGTTAACTACACTGGTCTTCTCCGCATTTATACAGTTTAAGACGCACCACTGATTCAACAATCTTAAATCTAAGTTAACATGTTCCTGGATTGCTTCCCAAGAGTTGCCTACATACTGCAGATCTTTACATGTCTTTGGACTTAGGAAATTAAAAGGTAACCTATTTATTGGCTGAAACTAAAAAAATAAACGGTACCAGGAACTGGCACACACTTTCTCACAAACATATTTAAATTATTAAACAGATTCACTATGACTTGTAGGGTGGGGTAGGAGAGGTGATTTTTTGTTAAAGTTGGAGATTAACTATTAAATATTATTATTATTATCTAGAGAGAAAACTATTTCGAACAAATTTGCACCAAACACGTCAATTAGGTCTTTATAGATCCACGAAAAAAGGTTTTGAAAAATTTTGAAAAAGAACCTCCTTTATGGCCAAAAAAACCAAAAAATCAGTTATTATTATTATTAGCTAAACGAGAATTTTTAAAAAGATGCTGTTTTTTGCATATGGTAGGGCACATTAAAGGCTAAAAATAAGCCAAATTTTATCAAATATTTTATAAAAAAATAATAACTGATATTTTGGAGGTTTTTTGACCAAAAAGAGGGTTGTTTTACAAAAATTTTCAAAAACCTTTTTCGTGCATCTACACAGGCCTACTTGACATGTCTGGTGCAAATTTGGTTGAAATCGTCGAATAGTTTTCTCTCTAGCTTTGTATACATACGGACATACGGACATACAGACATACATACAGACAGACATTTTTGGACTCCCAAAGGAGGTCCCAAATCGGATATTTCCACAAAAATCTTAACATCGACTGTTTTTGCGATCACTATACTTTCTCTATACTATAGTATAGTCGAGAAAGAAAAAGGAATTTTGTTTAAAGTTTGTGATTTTCGAGATGTATTACATTAAAATTTCAAACGGCCGCCATTTTTTAAATATATGGAAAAACGTTTTGGCTTTTTGTACATACGTAAAAGACGTCATACCAAATGAGTATCAAAAATTTTCGTTTAATATTACTGCATGCATAGTAAGATATTTTGTAAAAAATAACCTTAAACTTTTTCACTAGTAAAACACGTACTGAAAGTTTTTCCGTTTTTTCCCGGATCACATTGTATAATTTTTAATGACACCACACAGACTTTTCTGGGAACCATGGTCGGGGCTCACTGACCGCTTAGGTCTCGCTATAAGAGTCTCAGCAATAGCTCATCTTTCCTATGGAAATTTGTGTTTATAGATAAAATCATACAGGATGGCGCGTAGGGCGGGTAGTGCGAGTGAGACAGAGTACCTATCCCACCACACTACCCCTCCTAAGTTTAGGCGGAGCATTGTACAGTCAACCCTAGTTATGTCGGCTTGCAGTATTAACTTTATGTTATCGAGACAATCTAAATAAAACATGTACTAAACACGCTTAAAATACGATTTAAATTAAAGGCTATTTTATAACTTATAAAGGGGTTTATTATAACTGTACTATAGATATAAGTAAATAGAAAAATAGTATATATTTACATTACATTAAATAATTTACTGTCCAACTCTTTAAGTAATGTCTAATGAATTTAGCATAGATATAAAAATAAAAAACAATATATTTACATTACATTAAATTATTAACTGTCCCGCTCTTCAATTCATTTAATTATTATAAATTAACTATAGATATAAGAAAAAGAAAAAACAATATGTTTACATTAGGCTATTACCTAATAATATTGGTTGCGCTTATTTGCAAGCGATTTGTGGACAAACCAACATCTGACTGAAAAATGTTTGAAATAAAATATGTAGATCAACTAATTTTCTACAACTTTGCCGCTGGAAGTTTATTTCTACCCTAAAAATATAAAAAGTTTACGCTTTACTACTTTTTCATGTCCCGATTAAAAAAATCGAAGTATTTCTTACTGTATAAATTCCGAACATTTACTAAACTGGAAGATATTTATACTGTTAGTTGCAACATATCACGCAGATTACAAATATATAAAATTTTTCCTACTTAAATAATCCTAGTACTGTGCAGAAGCTTGTAATTGAAAACGCGTCCAATACTAAACATTTTTCGGCGGCCCTCTAATCGATGGATTTGACACAGACTGTATTTTTCTTACAAAACGACAAAGACTGGTGTTGGAGGGAGAAGGGCATTACTGCTTCTGCGCAAACCTCGCGCCATCCTAAATGGTACTACCTAGTACATATATCTGGTTACGACTTAAGTCTTACTTAACCTTCACAGACGGTAAACCAAACAGTTAGTTAACCACTGCATGGTTTTACTTTTCTCAATATAGTATAGTATAGAGAAAGAATAGTGATGGTAAAAGAAAATCGATGTTGAGATTTTTGTGGAAATATAGGTTTTGGACCCCCTGTGTCCAAAAAAGTGGTTTTTACAAAATGTCTTTATGTCTGTATGTACTATACATAGCTAGAGCGAAAACTATTCGAACGATTTCAAACAAATTTGCACCAGACATGTCAAGTAGGCCTGTATAGATGCACGAAAAACGGTTTTGAAAGTTTTTGAAAAACAACCACCTTTTTGGCAAAAAAAAAACAAAAAATCTGTCGTTATTTTTTTATACAAAAACGGCTCTAACGATTTTGATAAAATTTTGCTTATTTGTAGCCTTTAATGTACCCTACCATATGCAAAAACAGCATCTTTTTAAAAATTCTCGTTTAGCTAATAATAATAATAACTGATTTTGGGAGTTTTTTGGCCATAAACGGGGTTGTTTTTCAAAAAATTTCAAAACCTTTTTTCGTGCATCTCTATAAAGGCCTAATTAACGTGTTTGGTGCAAATTTGTTCGAAATCAATCGAATAGTTTTCTCTCTAGATAATAATAATAATATTTATTAGTTAATCTCCAACTTTAATAAAAGTGTACAAAGCTAGAAAGAAAACTATTCGATCGATTTCAACAAAATTTGCACCAGACATGTCCAGTAGGCCTGTATACTGTAGATGCACGTAAAAGGGTTTTGAAAAATTTTGAAAAACAACCCCCTATTTGGTCAAACAACCCCCAAAAAAACAGTTATTTTCTTATAAAAAAACGACTCTAACGATTTTGATAAAATTTGTCTTATTTGTAGCCTTTATTGGGCTCTACCATATGCAAAAACCTGCATCTTACTAAAAATTCTCGTTTAGCTAATATGAATAATAATAACTGATTTTTGGGGGTTTTTTGGCCATAAAGAGGGTTGTTTTTCAAAAAAAATTTAAACTTTTTTACGTGCATCTATAAAGATCTAATTGACGTGTTTGGTGCAAATTTGTTCGAAATCGATCGAATAGTTTTCTCTCTAGATAATAATAATAATATTTATTAGTTAATCTCCAACTTTAATAAAAAATCACCACTCCTACCCCACCCTACATGTCACAGTGAATCTGTTTAGTAATTTAAATATGTTTCTGAGAAATTATGTGCCAGTTCCTGGTACCGTTTATTACTTTTAAAATGTTCTTTCCACCGAACTTACATTCTAACATATCCCTCTTTGTATACACATTAGACGAGCAAGGAGCAAGTAATTATCACAGTCGGAAGGAACCAGGCAAAGTCAGCACAAATATTCCCGGGCTTCACAACTCCGCGCTGTGATTACAACTTCAAAACTTAACAACTCTGCGTCGACGAAAACATAAATTAGAAGGGTAAATATTCGCTTCCAGTTGACGGAGTGCGGAGTGGTGTGGGTTAAATAGTGAAATGATCGACTGTACAGCTGAGCCTTGCTGTAGGCCTACTGAATGTATTGTACACATACAATATTAAAGATAAAACTAATAAACGGTTCCAGGAACTGGCACATACTTTCTCACAAACATATTTAAATTATTAAACAGATTCACTGTGACTTCATTATTGTAGGAAGGGGGTAGGAGGGGTGATTTTAAACTAGGAGATTAACTAATAAATATTCTTATTATTAGCTAGAGATAAAAGACATTCAATCGACTTCGAACAAATTTGCACCAAACGCGTCAATTAGGCCTGTATTTATGCACGAAAAAAGGTTTTGAACATTTTTGAAAAACAACCCCCTTTATTGCCAAAACCCCCAAAAATTAGTTATTATTATTATTATTAGCTAAACGAAAATTTTCAGAAAGATGCGGTTTTTTGCATATGGTAGGGAAATCAATCGAATAGTTTTCGCTCCAGCCTTGCATAAATACATACAGACAGACATTTTGTAAAAAACACTTTTTTGGACTCAGGGGGTCCCAAAACGGATATTTCCACAAAAATCTCAACAACGATTTCTTTTGCGATCACTATTCTTTCTCTATACTACAGTATAGTGAGAAAGTTAAACTAATAATCGGTACCAGGAACTGGCACATACTTTCTCACAAACATATTTAAATTGTTAACACGACTGCTAATGACGCACATGTGAGCTTGACACTGAACACTATGAGCAGCGGTCGACGTACACTGCATTGCACGCCAACCCCCGTATTGGAAGTATTTTCAATACACAATGCATTTCGTGCTTCTCACGCCAACTCCCGTATTGGGAGTATTTTCAATACACAATGCATTCCGTGCTTCTCACGCCAACCGCCGTATTGGGAGTATTTTCAATACGCGTTGCACTGTGTGCTTCGCACGCCAACTCCCATATGTAACCCCAACTGTGACTTCATAATTGTATTAAAGTAGGAGAGGGGATAAGTACATTAAAGTGGGGGAGTAAGTAATAAATATTATTATAATTAGCTAAAGAGAAAACTATTTAATAGATTTCGAACAGATTTGCACCAAACACGTCTATTAGATCTATATAGCACGAAAAAAGTTTTTGAAAACAACCCCCTTTTTGACCAAAAAACCCGCCAAAATCAGATATTATTATTAGCCAAACGAGAATTTTTAGAAACATAAATTTTTTTGCATATGGTAGGGTATATTAAGATCTACAAATAAGCCAAATTTTATCAAAATCGTTAGAGCCGTTTTTTATAAAAAAAATTATAACTGATTTTTTGTGGGTTTTTGGCCAAAAAGCGGGGTTTTTTTCGTGCATCTATTCAGGCTTACTTGACATGTTTGGTGCAAATTTGTTTGAAATCGATAGAATAGTTTTCTCTCTAGGCTTTTACATACAGACATACAGACATACAGACAGACATCCAGACATACAGACAGACATACAGACAGACAAACAGACAGACATTTTGTAAGAACCACTTTTTTTAACTCAGGGGGTCCCAAAACAGATATTTCCACACAAATCTCAACATCGATTTTTTTGCGATCACTATACTTTCTCTATACTTAAAATTGTAGTGTGAAGTACGCAATGCATTGTGTGTTGAAGATACTCCCAATATTCGGAATGGCGTGCAAAGCATTTTGCAGCTATTCAGCACCGTCGTGAATAGACGTATTTCATAAATTGTTGGTTGAAACCCTAAAACACAGGCCTATAAATTTAATTTTGGAAATTTGCTCAACTATCATCAGCGGTTCAGCTGCGTGGTCAAATTGTTTTAATCCATCAATTACCGTTTATTATTAGATTAATTTTTACACAAATATTTACCGTTTCCCTACGTTTAATGTTACTATAATAAAGGTGTAGAATTAATTATAACATCAAAGCTAAGATGGTAAACACAGTTGAATCTCCATTAATTGTAACGGCAACATACATACACAAATTTTAGGTTAGGCATACACTTAAAATTACTTTCTAGAACTAACCAAATACCAAGTAGCCTGTAGCTTTTTTTTACATATATCTACAGCCATAAATTAAATTTAGACTTATTGAATTAATGTTTCATCATATAAACAGTTTTTGAATATTATTAGGCCTATTAAAAAAAAATAATAAAATAAAAACAAGAAATATATATCAATAAATATATAATACTATGCATTTCTTATGGGGATTTTTGTAACTTTGACCACCCCCCCACACCCCCCTAAGATTTCGAATTTTTTTTAAAACCCTTCTTAGCGAGCACCCACGGCCCTAGAAGAAGCTACATAAAAAATGTCATTCCAATCCGTTCGGAAGTTTTAGAGATTTCGTGATGAGTCAGTGAGTATTTGGATTTTATATATAACTAGGGGAGACCCCAGCGTGCTCCGCACGCCAACCCCCCAGCCCTTCTAAAAACATATGTTATGTTTTATTTATAATAAAGGTGTAGGATTAATAAATAACCTCAAAACTAAGATGGTAAATAATGTTAAATGTTCAAATCAAATTATTTCTTATATTTTTTAACAGCAGTTATAATAATGGTGAAAAGAACCAGCAAGGCTCAGGTGTACACTTTTAAACCATAACCTAAAAGCTAGAAATACAAAAATAATTGCTTCAAACTTTTAAATCAGTTGTTAATGGAAATATTGGAGCAAACAGCTATATTATGTTATTTTATTCAATTGGTTGCTATGGTAATAAATATAAATACTGTACATGTGTTGGTTTATCATTCTAGGCCTAGCCTAAGCATTTTTTCCGACTAAATTTACAAATATTGAAATAAATAAAGGTTTTTATCAAAATGAATGCCTATGTCGATGTTCACAAAAACCTATCTTAAAAGATAGAAATCCAAATATTATATAATAGTTGTTTGAAGTTTGAAATCAACAAATAATGGAAATATTATAGGAAAAAGTTGACAACATCTGTTATTATTATAGTCCATAAACATATATATGTAATGGCGCTTGCATTTTTGTTAAATATTGAGCCTATTTTTTGTTGTTTTTGTGTTTATTAGATGCTACAGTTTTTCAAAAAGTATATAAAAACACTCGTGGATTCGAATGGAATATTGTGTCAAAATTTGAAAGCAATCGGTGAAGAACTTTCTGAGATTATCGATTTTGAACAAACGCACATTTACATTTTTATTTATATAGATATATATAGATAATTTCTCACGGGGCTAGAGAGTTGGAATTTGATATATTTGTTTTATAATGATTGAGGAATGGAATATATAAGGACTATAACTTCGATTACTTGCGTTCAAAGGGTGGAAATAGTAGCCTATTGCGCCAACATAATAAATATAAATTATTTAAATGGCATAAAGAAAAAAGAAAGCACTTGCATTTATACTACTTGCGTCAAAGGAAAATTAAGGGCTTTAGTATCCCAAATTAGTTTTTTAAATTCAACACACTATTATTAGTTGAAGATTAAATATTGATAACAATTTGTTCGTTCCAGTTATGGTTCGGGGGGGGGGGGGGGGGGTGATTTTATCGCCCCCCCATTATCCACCAACTAGGGACCCGCCGTGTTCCGGACTGAAAAAAACAGCTATTATAAATAATTCGACCACGCAGCTGAACCGCTGACGTGAGTTGAGCTAATTTCCAACATTAAGTTTGTAGGCCTATGTTTTAGGGTTTCAACCAACAATTTGGGAAAGAGGTCTATTCACGACGGTGCTGAATAGCTGCAAAATGGTTCGCACGCCATTCCGCATATTGGGAGTATTTTCAATACATAGTGTATTGCGTGCTTCGCACGTCATTTTGAGTATTTTGAATATTTTCAATACACAGTGCGTGCTTCGCACGCCATTCCGCATGTTGGGAGTATCTTCAACACACAAAGCATGTGTATATATGTGTTCGCACTCTAGCGGCCGCATTCTAAGACCGATTTGGTTCAAATTAGGTACACATGTTGGTTGTCTACGTCGCTCGGACGAGTTCGTTAGCCAAAAAAATCCAACAGTCGGAAGCAGGTTTTTTGACCGGAAGTAACTATTTTTTGAGATTTTTCCTACGAGAATGAATTTTTTTTTAGTTTTTTATACAAATATAAATTTAGGATGTTATTCTGCACTTTTTTTACGCGACCTTATACCTAGCTTGGTTCCCCCAAAATCGATCAAAGCGTAAAATACCATAAAAGTAGGCCTACCCGGTTCAAAGCCATGTGGTGGATCCTACCGCGGGGTTGGCGTGCGAAGCACGCAATGCAATGTGTACTGAAGATACTCCCAATATGCGGGATGGCGTGCGAACCATTTTGCAGCTATTCAGCACCGTCGTGAATAGACCTATTTCCCAAATTGTTGGTTGAAACCCTAAAACATCGAATTATTTTATAAGTAAACGATAGCGCGAGTTGTTTAGCTGTCAAGTGCCTGTCGTGTATTAAATCAGTATAATGTAGAGGGGAGCGGGAGAACGTCCTTCGTGCATTCTCGGTTCGCGTCGGATAAAGTCGGTCATGTCGGATGGGCACCGGAGAAGATACTCGGCCGATATGAATTTACTTTTCCGGAGAGTTTTGAGAAAGTAGAGGGCTTACGACAAAGCGTCGCTTTCTGGAGTGAATTCTCTCTTGAAATAAAATAGTTTTGGAGTTGTCATGAAAAAAATATTTTTTGTACCTACGGCGGCACCCAAGGCGACTTGCTTCGGTCGCCCCACCCACGCGACGGCCCTGGGCGCGAGGCACGGAAGATGCACCCGCCACTGCTACTACAGTGTGGAGGGTCCCGTTTAAAAGCGTTTGTTGGTTTTAGCGAGGCGTGCAGCCACTTGCCGCTTGCAGCGAACTGCATGCCACGACACTTCATTGTGTAAGTCGCCTTAGATGGAATATTAGAAAACCTACTCATAAAATCCTAAACCAATTTCTCCCTCACAACACCACAACCAAAACAATTTTTAGCCAAAATTTTTATCGTCGAATTCAACCAGGATGGATTTATGTTTATTGCAGTGCCAGTTGCACTTAAATTACTTCAATTTCAATTTGTTTAAAAAGTCACACCCTGCATATAAACTAAAGGCTATCAGAAATCTCTCTCCTTACGCTTTACTTAGCTCAAGTATCTCCCTTTCCCTCCCACTTTGAATTGACTCCATTCATTTGAAACAAAGTTTTCCTTTCCCCGACTAATTAGGCATATCGACTTCTTGTACGTTATCTTCATGAGATAATCAAATGGAACTCTGTGACTGCAAAAAGGGAAATTGTTTTACCCTACAACAAAGCTATAGGAATAAGATGGTGGTAAAATGTAAAGCTTTTTTTCTGATTGTATTATTATTTAAATACCACTTCAGTCTGTAACCCACCTAACGTGCCATGGGCGCCGATATGATATTTTCTATGGGGGGGAGGGCTAGACCGGGTTATATGGGGCTTAACACGTTCACTGCTAAGGACGCACATGTGAGCTTGACACTGAACACTATGAGAAGCGGCCGACGCACAGTGCATTGCACGCCAACCTCCGTATTTTGAGTGTTTTCAATACATAATGAATTGCGTGCTTCGCACGCAAACTACGATATTGTGAGTATTTTCAATACACAATGCATTGCGTGCTTCGCACGCCTACCTCCCTGTTAGGGGGATTTTCAATACACAGTTCATTGCGTGCTTCGCACCCCGACCCCCGTATCGGGAGTATTTTCAATACACAGTGCATTGCAGCTCATGCTTGAACTCTTTAAAAAAATTAAATAAGTATATATAAAATCAAACGGCACATAACATTTAAAACATATTTTAGTGCTAATCTCTTTAAAGAAAAATACCTGACTATAATTAATGATATTCATATTTTCCTTTTCCTCTGGGAGCTAGGGAGGCGTGGCTCCCCTCTGCCCATAAGTATGGGCGCCCATGTAATGTGCCCAATTCACACTTTGGAGCCGTAACTCTGTAAGAGTTTTCGGATGTGTGTTCTCATTATGTCAACTCTTTTCGTTATTTTCATGGTAGAAATACGGCAGAGAAGGTAGCCAGATTGCTCCTGAAAAATCCAGTGCAATACATAGGCAGTAAGTAAGCAGTTGTCATGATATAGTAGGCCTACCTGGGCGACCGAGCATCGCTCAGTATTTTTTTTATTGTTTTTTTTTTAGAAAAATGTATATAAATACGAATCGCATACTGAATAAATATTTTTCGATCTAACGTACATATGAACTGTTTATTTAAATTTAAAAAAAAACAAAAGCATAGTTAGTTCTAACATTTTATTAAAATTTTTGCAGATATAAAACATAGCGCATTCGAATCCTGACGTCCAAAAACCTCTATATGTACATTATGTATTTTAGAAATAAGAAATAATTATAATCATTAGATAATTTATATTAGGGTACCTTTATAGAAATGCAAAGAATGCAGAAACTGGTGAAAAGATTTTCAGAACGGTTAATAGCAGCACAAAAATAATTAATTTAATTAATTAAAAAAAAAAATAATAAAATAAAAATAACAAAAATAATGTTTTGGTTTCGTTTGGTGTTTGAATAAAGAAATAAGTTGAAAATTATACCACCTGACACATTGTTAATGATTTATGTTTGTTCAACAGTATATAAACATCTGGAGTAAAAATTAACAGATTTACATAATCTGTTTGTAAAACATCTTTATTGTATCTATTCGCAATACTTAGTGACTTCAAAGGTGGTTTATAAAAGACTAGCTGACCCGTACGGCGTTGCCCGTGGTGGTTGGTATTTTCAGTCTTTTTAACGTAATTGTATTCTTTTTGAGTGTTCAGTCAGTGAGTGGTATTTGGCTTTTATATACATAGATCTCAAATAATAAAAGCACTATTGTCATAATAATAAAAGATCTGAAATTTTGATTTTAGTAAATTTGATCCCCCCAAACCCCTCCTAAAATTTCGAAATTTTTCATACCCTTTCTTAGTGAGCACCTATGGTCCTAGAGGAAGCTACATACCAATTTTCATTCCAATCCGTTCGGTAGTTTTGAAGAAATCGTGATTTAATAACTTTGATCCCCAAAACCCACTAAAATTTCGAATTTTTTCAAACCCTTTCTTAGTAAGCACCTATGGCCCTAGAGGAAGCTGCATACCAAATTTCATTCCAATCTATTCGGTAGTTTTGAAGAAGTCGTTTTTTAATAACTTTGATCCCCCCAAACCCCCTAAAATTTCAAATTTTTTCAAACCCTTTTTTAGCGAGCACCTATGGCCCTAGCGGAAGCTACATACCAAATTTCATTCAAATCCATTCTTTAGTTTTGAAGAAGTTATTTTTTAATAACTTTGATCTCCCAAAAGCCCCCTAAAAATTTCGAATTTTTTCAAACCATTTTTAGTGAGCACCTATGGCCCTAGAGGAAGCTACATACCAAATTTCATTCTAATCCATTCGGTAGTTTTGAAGAAATCGTGATTAAATAACTTTGATCCCCAAACCCCCTAAAATTTCGAATTTTTTCAAACCCTTTCTTAGTGAGCACCTATAGCCCTAGAGGAAGCTACATACCAAATTTCATTCCAATCCGTTCGGTTGTTTTTGAGAAATCGTGATGAGTGAGTCAGTGAGTCAGTGGGTTTTGACTTTCATATATATAGTTTTTCAGAGTTTAAATTTTATGCGCATTTTTGCAGACATAAAAGACCTAACGCATTCCATTAAAAAAAAACCCCTATATGCAAATTTTAAACGTGGAGTATTACTTGAAAATAAAACACGAAAATACTCCCATTAGTAGATTTATTTGCAGTTTATTTGCTAGGTCAGTTATTATGTAATAATAATTATAATAATAGCTTTATTGCCGTTAAACATACTATATGCAATACGTAACAGTTATATTGGATTAGAGAACAATACATCATTTTACACTACAAGTACCTCAATTATAAATCAATCAAAGCACAATCCATGAATTCTTCCACCAAATTGAACATCTTTAGCTTAAGTCATTTTTTAATTACATTTTTGAATTTTTTGTATGACAAAGTTCTTATATGCTGAGGCAGTTTATTAAATAGCATATACTGTTGGTAATAATAACTCTTATGCGTTTTAGATAGTCTTATACTAGGAGCTATAATATCGCATTTGTTTCTAGTATTGTAACCATATCTATCATACTGGTTATCAAATTGTAATATATTTTGTTGGACATGAATTAAGTTACAATATATATATAAGCAAGGCAAAGTCATAACCCCTAGTTTACAAAAACCGGGTTTACAGGATTGTCCATTTGACAACCCAATAATGAGCCTTATAGCTTTTTTTGCAATATAAAAACTCTCCCTGAAGAACCCGAATTGTCCCAGAGACGTACACCATACATTAGCATTGAAGGGAATTGGCCATAGTATGTTAGAAGAAGTACTTCCGAACTAACACACTGCTTTAACTTTCTTAATAAATAAATTACCCTAGATAGTCTATGCAAAGATTTGCAACCTGAGATTCCCATGTAAGCTTACTGTTCAAATGCATACCCAATAATTTAACAGTATTAAATGTTTTATTTTCCAATAGAGTGTGACTAAGCGAGAAGATTATATGTTCGGTCTTGTCTTCATTAATTTTAAGATTATTTGCCGAAAACCACGTCACCGCAAGTTCCATAGACTTAACAAGTTTAGCAGTAGCTGTTATAGGATCCTTATGTGAACTAAGCAGAGTCGTGTCATCCGCATATAAAACCGAAAAGGATGGAATATTACTGTGAAAATCATTTATACAAATCAAAAATAAGAAAGGCCCCAAGACAGAACCTTGAGGAACTCCTGCTATAACATCCATGCACTTGGAAGTGCAGTTATTGACCGATACTATTGACCCACCTACATAAAGGTTACTTTATTAACACATCTTAAAGAAACAATTTCACCTTTACTAAATTCAAAAAGATTACCTTTTGGCTTAAGGTGTTGTTATTTATCTCGAAATAGTTCATCCACAAAACAAATAAAAATTTCTTTCACTCTTCCAGAGAAAGAAGCTCTTAATTTACCCCTCCCACGCATTTTGTAAAGACAAAAAATATATATATTTTTTTTTAGTTTTATTAAGATAATCTGTCATCATCTTATTAAATCAATGTCATTGTTTATTAGGGAATTTCCAGAGGAAATATGATATATGAAGTGACTTTTATATTGAGACATAAGCTCGGAAGTGGTCAATGAGCACCGATCATGGTCCACCGAACACGTTTAGGGGTGTCGTTAAACAGGTGTTTCGTAACTCTTGTCACATATTTTCTGGGATTGTTCCTTCGTAAAAAGTAAACACCAAAACACCGTTCGTTTGTCTAAAATCCTATCGGCTGTCCTAGTTTGACCAAAATGTTTTTAACTTCCCGCTAAGAAAATTGAAAATTTTCTAAAATCGGGAAGTTATTGGTTTCACCCCGTTTTTCGAAAATCGACTATTCATCAGATCTCGACGTTTTGAGGTCCTAGGAATCTTCCCTGACCACTCCCGAGAGGGTGTCACCCTGTCTGTATGTGTGTGTGTGTGTGTGTAAGTAAGTGACCCGCTTATAACTTTTGAACGGCTTAAACGATTGGATCCTACCAAACGGCGTTCTAAAGAGTTCCATCAAACTTAGATTTCCTGAAAATTTCAACTAATTCGGACCGGTAGGTTCTGAGAAATTTCGAAAAAACTAAGAAATAAAATTTTTTCAAATCAGGTTTTTTTGGAATAACTTTTAAAAGGCTTTACCGATCAATTCCAAAATCTAATCAGCTTGTAACCTTGAAAAGCGACGTCGATCGCTACCAGTCCGGTAAAAATCGGTTAATTCGTTCGTGAGATATCGTGAACGAAAGAAAATCAAAAAAAGTGTTTTTTCTCGATTTCTCCAAAATTTTTGATCAGAAAATTTTTTGTTGTCGATTCTTTCAATGGACTCGAAAAACTGCATCGATTGCTGCAAATCGCATAAAAATCGGTTGATTCATTCGCGAGATATCGTGAATGAAAGAAAATAAAAAAAGTCTTTTTCCTCAATTTCTCCGAAACTTTTCATCTGAAAAATTTTTGTTGTTGATTCTTTCAATGGACATCAAAAAACTGCATCGATTGCCGCAAATCGCATAAAAATCGGTTGATTCATTCAAAAGTTATGGCAGTTCAAAATTTCCAAAAATAGTGTTTATCAAACTTTCATCATACTTTTGAGCTCGAAGAGCTCAAAAGCACCGAACAGCTACTTTTTGAGCTCTGAGAGCACAAAACAATAAAACACTTACATTTTTGAGTTCAAACAGTTTCAATCATATGCTGTACGAATTCTGAAGAATTGAGCATTAAATAATCGAATATTTAATGATACATAATGAATTAGAGCTATCCACTGTAACTAACTGACATGAAAATAGGCGAAAATGACAATTGGTTATTCATGAAGACTATCACTTGAAAATTATATAAAAACTACTGTGCAAATTGAAATTTGTCAAAAAATAATTATTTACAAAAACCTTGTCGTTATGAAGGTTAATTATTGAAATTATAGGAAACTTTATTTAAGATTAAAAAAATTTCAGTTACTTCGAAGTTTCTACTATTAAAATTGAAAACTTTTATATATTATTATAAAAATATAAATTATAAGTAATATTTTAATATAATAAAAAATTTCAACTGCTTTGTAATTAAACTTAGCGGGAAGTTACAGGGATGGCCTTTAGGGTCAACCGTTTTCCAATTTTTTTTTATTAAAAATTTCACATATAAAAAAAATACTTAACGGAACAACACCAAATTTCTCTCAACCCCTTGTTTTAGTGTTACATACATGGGAAAAAGATGTGTTGACTTGACTTAATTATTTTCAAAATGGTTGCCTTTTAAAACTTTCAATCGTTAAAAACGAAAAAATAGCTTTTTTCCAAAATTTCAAGAATAATATTATTTGCAAATTTAATTCCCTATCGATTAATTTATTTTTATTTTTGAAATTGGTTGGTAAATAATGGATCTATGGCATTTTTTGCCAGAACTGTGCACGTCCCTCTTGGGGGCGATGTCCAGGATAGGACGGAAATGCAACAATGAAACAAAATAAATAATATTTTATTGGAACAATAAATTTAATCAAATGTGTTTCATTTATTTTGACTGACTTTTTTATTTAACTTTTAAATTTATAATTTTATTTAACTTTCAAAATTCTCTTAATAATAAATAGTAACACAAACTAATACGGAACCTTCGCGTAAGGAACTATACAACAATACTGTCGAATACATTTCCATTATTAAAGCCGCATTAAGGAAACAATTTCAACTTGCAAACCAATAAAACACCCCACGAAATGTTAACTAAACATAATTAAATAGTGTTAACACTTTGAAAGCGATAAATTCTCCGCTGAAGTGATTAAAAGTTACACTTTAGTTGGAAGACGGAGTTCTGATGAAATAAGTAAACAAAACTTGCAAATTAGCCTTGTAGATTGCGCTAGTGTAATGCGAGCTTAATGCAACATAAATTAGGGTCTTGAGAGATCAAATTTGAGTAAATTTGTAAACTGACGCTGGTAATTAACTATCGAGTATGTAAGGATGTTCTTGAGACTTTCAAGAGCAATCTGCGGCTTGACTATAATTATAATTAGGAATTGAGGTTAGGTGAAGATTTAGGAATTAGGCAGTGTAGTGCGTAACGTTATTTTGTAAAATGATTCGAATGAAATTATTCTAATCTATATAACAAACAGGTAAGCTTTTCTCCCTTAACCCTTTCCCTACAAATTTTCAATTTTCATTTACATAGTTTAATACGTGATAGGATAAAACTATGTTTTAGGCCAGTACATCTTATCGCAAACGTTTTGCAGCCTAAAATTAAATAATTTACTGTGATCTCAAATAAAGTCCTATTTGCATAATTTTGACAGGTTTTGCTCAATGTAGGTTCTAGTCAATGATTACATAGTATAAAACCTAGATAGGCACTAACAAGCAATACAGCAGCTGAAGCCAACTCCGCCATCTTGGTGGGGGCCAAAAGCGTAATAAATCATATAGTTTAAAAATACTAAAAAACACGCTTTTAGAGCATATCAAACTAAAAAGTTAAAAATAATTTTTCAAATAAGCTTAAAACAATAATAAACGATAAATACTAGCATTATTGTAAAAAAAGCGTGGGGCGCTTTGTCCATATTTCTCATACATCGAGCGCCCAACGCTTTTTTTACAATAATGCTAGTATTTATCGTTTATTATTGTTTTAAGCTTATTTGAAAAATTATTTTTAACTTTTTAGTTTGATATGCTCTAAAAGCGTGTTTTTTAGTTTTTTAAACTATATTTATTTTTCACTTTTTAGTTCGATGTATTATAAAAGCGTGTTTTTTAGTTTTTTTAAACTATATTTATTTTTTAATTTTTAGTTCGATTAATTATTGAAAGAACAAAATTTGGCCATGGACGGGATTAGAACCCACGATCGGTGAGTCTGGGGATTGACGTCAGCGACGACCCGCGCCTTAGACCGCTCGGCCAACGAACGAACTTGCGTAAGAGAGATATACTAACAGTAATAAGCCACTGGCTTTTAGTCCAAAGGAGAGTTACTTACAAACATACAAGTGAAGCTAATATAAGCGTGTTAAAAAGCAGTATTTACAAGGACAAAATTTTAATGCGCGCTTTTTAAATACACTGTCGTTTGAGCAACTTACGATGAAGTTGAAATTTCGAAATTTCGCATGCAGACAAAACATTAGTGTTGGACAGTAATTGTGCAATTTAAAGTTGTAAAATAATTTTATTGCTAATTTACCTTACAAGTTAAAATTAAAACTTATATGTGGTTTTTAAATCGTGACATGAAAAAGTTGGTATGTGAGAATGTTTTTTATTTTTTGGATAGAGAAGTTTTGTAAGCGACAAAGTTATAGATAAGGACTTGAATTTAGCTTATTTTGTCATCAAAAAAATTTACGAATTATACTCTGGTCAGAAAGGCAAGTTGAAAACAAGAGTAAATTAAGCACGGCCGGGCCACTCGTCGCGTCAGACGGCACTACATGTATCTGTGCGATACCCACTGCTCCTCAGGCCGCTTCCTATCATTGTAACCAAAACTATTATTGCTGACTATTACTTAATTATTAAATACTTAATTACAACACTACTTCTGCTCAGATTAGTCTACCTATTACCTGTTCATAATTTGAATACTTTCAAAACATATAAGACGTAATTTTCATTCTGTATACTTCATTTTGTATAGTGTTTTTTTTTATATTTGACACATTGACAACAGTTGTTACATAGTCTGAAACCTTAATATGCCTCAGAAAACTTGGGTCAACTACGAATAATAAAAAAGACTCATTGCAAATTCAAATACATTTAATGGGAAAAATAATATTGTTAGAAAAATGACAAAAATTTTAAAAAAAACTCAGTAACTTACTTTTTACATTTACTGTCCTAAAAATGTTATAACTTCAGTTAAATTTTGGGAAACCCGAAAATGAATGAATGAATGAATATTTTATTGATCCTTGTATTATGCACATTACTTTATTGCACAAACAAAATTATAATTACTAGGGGCTCTGCCCCTGGACGCTCCGCGTCCCAATCCCGGCTCGGCCTTCGGCCTCAGATGGCTGCTTCGCTTCGCTCGCAGGTGTAAAATTCGATAAAGAATCTCGTTAATCTTTGGCTCGTTTGTACATAGGTGACCGAGCATAAATCAGCTGTTTTATTTGGCAGCTGACTCAAACTCATTAAACATTATCTCCATAAGATTAACATGGGAAATTTGAAGGATTGTATACCGGAGCTCCTTCTCGGGTGAATAGCGGCTGAACGGATGATAATATATAAGACTTGACATATCTGTGAATGATTATGTTCAGTTTTCGATCCAAATTAGGTGTTTTATATATAATAGGTTTGTAACAACCAATGTTTGAATTGAATTAAAATATAGTTAGCATTTTTCGTTTATTTTTGTTTGTGTTTGTTTTTAGTTTGTCAATGTAACCTCAAAAAGGTAATACTCTTCATATTTTGTAAGTAATGTTGCTATGGTAATGAAAGTAAACAAACATGATGTGTTGCTAAGTTTTTTATACGAACAGCTGTTTTTGTGCCCCTGATAAAATCAATAGAAATCTTTCTTCCATAAGATTAACATTGAAACTTTGAGGGCCACTGGGGCGTAGCCCTAATGTCCTAGGACTTCGGTAAATGGCCTAAAACCTTCCCAGGGTTAACTTGTAACTTGTGTTACTATGCAAAATTTCAAAGCAATCGGATGGACGGTATACGAACGCAAAGTGGACAAAGAACCAAAAAAAAAAACCCCATAAGGAATACACAGCAGAAATTTGCATTTGATTATAACGTTTGTAAGGCGAAATATACATGATTTTTAATGCTTGATGACATATCTGTGAATGATTACCTGCAATTAAAAAAAAAAAATAAGGAAATCGGCCGGATAGAATGGCCGTACTGACTGCTACAAGTTTTCATAAATTCTTTTAATATATAGATTATATATATCTTATAAACTAAATTAAATAACAAAAGAAAAAATAGCTCTATTTACAAAACAATCATAATATAAGGAAACAATTTAAACTACCTCGATGTTTTAAAAACGTGTTTGAGGTAGTGAGTAAATAAAAAATTTAAAAAAGAAAAACACAAATACACACACACACACACACACACACCCTCACACACACACAAATATATATAGATAAAAAGGAAAAAATACAGAAATTAACTTAACGGCTTTCAGAAATATATTTAAAACTATATATTTTTAATACATTTGAAAAAAAAAACTAATTTTTCAATGCTGCTTTACAATTACTTTCCAAAAACACAAATTAAATACATACGATTTGGGGCGCGAAATCGTCAAAAGCGCTCGGCAGTAGGATGATTCATGCTCGGCGCCGCCATCTTGGTGGAGATTCTCGCTAAAAGGTCGGTGTCAACGATCGTCTCCCATAGCCTATCTAGGTTTTATATTATGTAATCATTGGTTCTAGTCTATATAAATAAAAATGTAAATGTGCGTTTGTTCAAAATCGATAATCTCCGAAAGTTCTTCACCCATTTCTTTTGAATTTGGACACAATATTGCATTCGAATCCACGAGTGTTTTTATATACTTTTTGAAAAACTACAGCATGTATTGAACATAAAAACAACAAAAAATAAACTCAATATTTAACATAGATGTAAACGCCATTGCATATGTTTATTGACTGTAATAATAACAGTAGTCAGCTGTTTCTTATAAAGAGGTAAAATTTGTTTGTTTGTTTGTATGTAGGGGATAATCTCTGGAACTACTGGACCGATTGAAAAAATAGCTTTACTAATAAACAGCTACACTTTCCCTGAGTATCATAGGCTAGACTTCGTTTCGATAAAAACACGTTTTATTTCAATATTTGTAAATTTAGTCGGAACAAATTCACAGGATCAAGTTGGACGTTAAACCCATACCGTCTAACAGCTGTAATACCAATAAAAACTAAAGCAACAGCAATAAATTATAAAAAACTAAAAAACGACAATTGAAATATGAAACTTATATCATTCAAAGATGTGCACAAAAACAAAAATTGTGTGTGTACGTCGCCGTTAAGGCAGGTAAAATAAATTTAACATAATTTTAGGTTAGGCCTAGACTGATGAACCAACTTTTTGAATCTATTTACATTCATTACCATAGCAACCAATTGACTAAAATAACAAATAAAACAGTCAATTCGGATGTTCAGCTTAATACAAAATAATATTTTAAGTTAGACCTAGACTGAACCAACACACGTTTCAACACACACACACACTAATAAAACTTGCTGTAAGGAAATTAAAAATAAGAAAAAACTATGTTACATTATAATTAAAAATAAATAAGAAATATTATAATTTAGTAGTAGGACAATTTATTAATAATATGTGGTAATTGATAGTGAGTAACCAATATTAACTGCTGATTTAAAAATATGAAACAATTATTAGTTTTGAGGTTATTATTAATCCTACACCTTTATTTATAAATAAAACATAGCATAGAAGGTTCCACCGGGGGTTAGCGTGCGGAGCACGCTGGGGTCTCCCCTAGTAGCTCTGGAACTGGCAGAAAGCCATGCATGGCCTTCTCTCAGGCGCAGAACGCAACAACTTCACACATTTGCAAAAATTTGCATATATTTGCATAATCGCTAATTTAACCCACTTAAAATTATCCAATCGTAATAAAACTGGCACCATTGGAAAGGAAATGAATTAAACTTTAATTTTTGTATTTACAACTTTTTCGTAAAACGTATATTTACATACGTAATCATCGTTTTAAAATATGCACATCGGCCTACAGCTCATTCCATGCGCGAATCTCCATACAATTGTACTGTTATTTCCCACTTCTTAGACCTTTAAGACCGCCTACACTAATATTTATTTGGCAATTATAACGATACCATTGGATTCGTCATGATTTTATCTTTCTGTTTGTGTCTTCCAATCAGATGTCAATGTAAAATTACTATTTTATTCAAGAGGTACTGTAAACCCTTGCGATTGGATAGTCTCTCAACCAATAAACAGGCCATTTGTCAACGGATATTGTGAAGGCAACGCCTTATGTTTTGACAGATTTCTTTACACCATTTTGTAGAGCAAAGTCTGAAGTTTCGAACAGTGTCAAGTAATCCAGAAATAACTGGTTTTTTGTTTGTCTAGACAGCTGTGGAAAGTACATAATTAGGGCATTCTGGTGAGAACGAATATCGCATGGGTTCCCACGCAGTTTATATGACGTAGCTGCCCGCAGCATATCGACTCAAACTCTTCATGTCATTTTGTTATTCAAATAAATATAACTCAAACACTTTTGTGAACTAAGGAAAGACAAGTATACCGTTCTTTTCTTTGATTTATCCTCTACACTTTGTTATAATAATATTTCATTTTTGGGCAAAGCATATATTAGTAAATCACGTTACAATCTAGGCCTAGGTTTGTTACCAGTCGTGTACTTGGAACATAAAAACTGTTTTTTTCAAGATAAAAAATTTGAAATTGATAAATGTTTTTATACAGTTCTATTTAGAACTAAATTACGAAACTTTTTTATATTTATGAAAAAAATTACAAAAAATGTTTACTACTTTTTATGTAGGCCTAAAGTTGAACTTTTTCCTTTCGTTACTGAACATTTTTTGTTTCTTGAGCTAATAACTTTCACAATTTTAAAATAAACTAGTGGCATATTTGAATTCTTTGAAGGTTCTTCTACAAAAAAGCTATTGAACACTTTTGGATTGGGGTTCATTTACTACTTTTGGCGAATTTTTAAAAATATGCTTGCAAAACGCTAAAAACGGGCTGGCCAATTTTAGCTTTAACCATGCCTGTTCTAGGGTAAAACTGTTTTTTTTTTTTTTTTTTTTTTTTTTTTTTTTTTTTTTTTTTTTT
>JAGFPH010002303.1:150021-172606 GCA_018207615.1 Philaenus spumarius | reverse complement strand
TTTTTTTTTTTTTTTTTTTTTTTTTTTTTTTTTTTTTTTAATAGTAATAAAAACATATATTTAAATTAAAAAAGACTTAAAATTTTTTTTGTCCTTTCCGTTTTCTTCATAACTTCTGAACACATTGAGATAAATTTAAAAATAAAGAAATCCTTATTTCTGATGAGTTACAGAACAATATGAACTAGAATCACTCTATACTGAAAACAGATGTTTAATTCACTTTGAAATTTAAATAACTAGAATATATTATGTAAAAAGTGATAAAAATACAATTTTCTTTCAACTTTCCGTCATGATTTTAGTTCATATTGCTACAACAAGTATCCTTTACTACCCATTAAAATTTTATAGCACTTATAGTTTTTTTTAAATATGAAGGAAACTGTACACAAAGACATAGAATTCGAAAAATAGCTGTTAAAGTTCACTTTCGCATTACAACTAACATAACATTGATTTCGTTATTTTTTTATAGCATAGTTAAAAATAGAGTTATTTTTATAAAAGTTCAACCAAAATTTTCATAAAACAAATTTAAAAAAATATACATAAATTTAAATACAGAGTTATAGTTTGACTATTGCAGTTCGTGCATCACTGATGATGGTGACTTTGTCGTTGAAACGCGTTTGAGTTAAACGTATTAGTTGCGAGAAACTGTGTTCAAGTTTTACTCTATCAAGTATATCTTCTCACAAGTCAAGCTCAATATTTATGTATACTTTAATACGATAGACTAAGTTAAGTCAAACATCAATTACATTTTTATTTTATAACTAGTTTACCCAGCAATGCTTCGCTATTGCTTGATTTAATTTAAAGGGTAGTTATTCCATTTCATTACATTGACTTAAGTGATCGAATTGCAAAATGGTTTTTATGACACTTAAGAATATACTACACAAATTTAGATTTATAGTTTGTAAACCTTTATAGGTAATACAGTAAACCTTTTGCTTGCTTTTACCTAATCTAAAAAAACTGATAGTTGTTAAGAATAATTGTAAAAACTCTTATTCTAAATTAACCCAATTGGTTGCTAATAAACGCGTTTTGGTTCATTGCAGGCCTAACCTAAAATTATGTTCAGTTTTTGATCCTAATCTGCAGATTTATATATAATTGGCCGAGCGAAGCGAGGTCTCCGTTTTAGCTCGACCGTTCGGCATTTCGTCTATGTGTCTGTCTGTCTCACGATTACGGCCAAACCCCTTGACCGATTGTGATGATTTTTTGCATGAATGTTCCTTAATCCTAGGCGGAGCTAGATAAAACACGGGTTTTATCAATTTCAAATTTCTTATTTTGAAAACACCAGTTTTTATGTTCCTACTACAAGACTACTAACAAAACTAGGCCTATTTTGAATAGTAATTTAGGAATACTATATCCTTTACTCAAAATAACATATTATTATAAGAAACTGAAGAGAATAAATCAAAGAATTGAAGTGTATACTTGTAAATATTATCATTCGATAAAAGTATTTGACTTGGCTTTACTTGAATTACAAAATGAGATGAAACAAATGAAACCTCTCGGTGATAAAGGACATATAAAAAATGACCGTTGGACAACGTGGGAAGTGTTGTTACATTGGTTGAGATCACTATCACGACGCTTTAACATCGTTTATTTTAATTATTTCTAATATTGGAATGTGATATGGAACTGTAAATACATTGTTAACTTTTATTTATTTAAGTATGTAAATATTTAATTCTATGTTTTCCCTCAATAACGCGATAGTTGTAGCTACCTTACGTATTACTAACCTACATAAAACACAATTCCTCCTAAAAGAAAATCTTAAGCAGTTAAACCTCAAGAAAAGAAAAAAACGAGAACTAGAAACCCCGGGATCGAGGGAATTGTAAAATAATGTTTCTTCTGCTTACTTCCTTACTGGCACACTATTTTTAACCTAAGCTTAAAACCGCAGTTGTTATTTCAACGAGTGAGAGTAAGCATTTTTAGTGGATTTTTGTTTTTGTGTGCTTTAAGTTGGCCAATCCAACCTAAAAAAGCTGTTGGTTTTGAAAAATAATAAACTGATTATAAATGCTTAGTAAATTTGCTATGGTAATGAATGTAAACAAACATGTGTTGCTAAGATTTTTATACGAACAGCTGTTTTGTGCACTATGGTCTTGAGGTCATACAAAACAGGCTGTTTGGTTTTTCCAAATTTGAAACTTCGGGAATCTTTTCAAATTTTTCTTTATATAAAACCTAGTTCAGACTATTACGAACATTTTAAAACAAAAAATAGCCTAATTGGTCCAGCCGTTCTCAAGTGATGTGCTTACAAAGGAACAGCAATTCATTTTTATTACATAGATTAAAATAATTTGTACATTTGATGTTATAGTTTGACTATTGGAAGTCGTGTATTATTGAGGATGGTGACTTTGTCGTTGAAACGCGTTTGAGTTAAACGTATTAGTTGCGAGAAACTGTGTTCAAGTTTTACTCTATCAAGTATATCTTCTCACAAGTCAAGCTCAATATTTATGTATACTTTACTACGATAGACTAAGTTAAGTCAAACAACAATTACATTTTTATTTAATATTTAAAAGAGTTTTTATATTTGTTGTATATTTTTTTTATACAGGGTGTCCCGTAACTCTCTGAACAAAGGTATATAGCGTTATTGCTTAGGTCAAGACAAACACATTTCACTATAGGAACATGGGTCTCTGGTGCCTAGTTTTCCGTCTGTCTGTATGTGTTTTTCACAAAAAAATTCATAACTCTTAAACGGTTTGAGGTACAGATCGGGGACTTTAGCTGTGCGCACGACCAGGCACCTACTACACGTGCATAAAACATAGAGTGGATGTTGCCCGGGCAACTGGTTATTGAGTAACCAAATGTTTGTAGAAAAGACATACCTCTCCACTACGGGTACCTGATTCCTGCGCGCACAGCTAAAGTCTTCGATCTGTACAGCGTTGAGATTTTGCACAAATGTTTATCTTATTAAGACTTATTTTCGTTTAAAATTATACTAAATTATCATTAACCGTTTCAAAATGGCGGCCATTTAAAATATTTGATGCCAAATTTCACGAAAACCGTTAACTTTACAAAAAAATTGCAAGATACATAAAAGTTAGACCATTTTATGTAGTTTTCAATTATACCTTATTTGTTAACATTGGATAAAGAATTACAGAGTTCTTTTCGTAATGCATGACCACTTTTCTCCATTTAAACAATGCTAATACTCCTTTTAAATTGTTTAAATATCTGTTGCTAAGTAACATTACTTTTATTTTTAAATAAATAAAAACCAACAGTGATAATGTAAACATTTTTTTTTTATTATTAAATACAATTGAACAATACATGATGATCCTTCTTTATTTACAAAAACTGTTCAAAATGACGACCATCAACACGGTTGCATAATCTAAACCGATTAATCATGGATCGTTGAACACGTCCAAAAACTGTGCCATCTTCAATAAAAGTGAAAGTATTATCGCGGCTGCTTCAACCACTCGAGCTACTAAGTTGATCTCACTTTCTACAGGTGAACTATAAACTAATTGTTTCATTGTGCCCCAAAGGAAGAAGTCCAGAGGAGTGAGGTCGGGCGATCGAGTGGGCCACTGTGTCGGCCCTCCACGCCCAATCCAACTGTTTCGAAAAGTGAGATTTAAGTAATAGCGTACTATATTGCCATAGTGGGCTGGGGCTCCGTCGTGTTGACACCACATATTTTCTCGGACAAGAAGAGGAACATCTTCCATCAACTCCGGAAGAATGTCTCTAGGGAACACTAACTATAGGTTGGTGAATCCAGCCGTTTTGGTAAAATGTAGGGCCCAACAAGGAAGCTGCCTATAATACCCGCCCATACATTAATAGAAAACTTTTCTTGTTGCCCAGCTACAAAAATGGCATTTGGGTTTTCTTCCCGAATGACACGTTCCGTTGTTAAATATGCCTTCCCTACTGAAACGAGCTTCGTCAGTAAACAAAACTTTTTCAAGAAATAGAGGGTTGTTTAAGTCTTTTTCCAAAAACCAGCGAACGCAGTTCACCTTTCTGGGAAAATCTTCTGGTTTCAATGCCTGTAATTTTTGGGGACTATACGGGTAAAGTTTCTCTTCTTTCAAAACTCTCCACACAGTGTTCTTACTACAACCAAGTTCTTGCCCTACCACTCTAACACTTACCGACGGATCCGTTTCAAACCGATCAAGAACGAGTTCCTCGAATTCAACATCACGAACTGATCTGTCACGTCCAGTGTCACTCATATTTACCTTAAAAGATCCCGTTTCCTTCAATCGGTTGTGTACAGCACTGAATGTCTTATAGTTAGGACATTGACTGTCCGGGAAGCGTTCTGCATACAATCTCGCCACTCCTCTTGCTTTGCCACGAGCCATTCCAAAAAAATAGTTTATATCATAGTAATCCTCTGATGTGTAATTCCTTTTGCTTACATGCAGTACAAAACTGTCAACTTAATAACATAAAAAAACAATAAATAATTACTTTAACTAGGTTTACTGAAGTAAGAATAGTAAGCAACTAGTAAAGACTTGCAGTAATGTTCAGACAACAATGCTTTTATAAATGGCAACAACAAATGATTCAATTAGCTGTTTATGTAATACAAACAGCTGATTGACGTATGACAGATTATTGTAAAGTTATCTAAACAATGTAAAAAGGAGTATTAGCATGGTTTAAATGGAGAAAAGTGGCCATGCATTACGAAAAGAACTAATTTCTCTGTAGTTCTTTATCCAATCTTAACAAATAAGGTATCATTGAAAACTGCATAAAATGGACTAGCTTTTATGTACCTTGCAATATTTGTATTAAGTCAACGGTTTTCGTGGAATTTGGCGTCAAATATTTTAAATGGCCGCCATTTTGAAACTGTTAATGATATTTTAGTATAATTTTAAACGAAAATATGTCTTAATAAGATAAACATTTGTGCAAAATCTCAACGCTGTACTTCACACCGTTTAGGAGTTATGAATTGTTTTGTAAAAAACACATACCGTACAGACGGAAAACTAGGCACCAGAGACCCATGTTCCTATAGTGAAATGTGTTTGTCTTGACCTAAGTAATAACACTATATACCTTTGTCCAGAGAGTTACGGGACACCCTGTATAATGGGACACTTACTATCCTGTTGGTATTTATTACACCTTGGGACTTAAATGTTATACATTTTAAATGCGTGTGTTGTAATCAATTTCACGTTAAACGTTGATTATAAAATAAACAGAGATACACTGTGGGATGGGACTGCAAATGGTTTATTAATTAGTAATACAAATTAGTACACTGAATATTAAAAACATCTCGGGTTTAAGTTTAAATTTTGCCAGCTAGCTGGTTGTCATGTCTTTTCAAATTATTAGTGTAATTAAATAAAACAAATAAAGTACTTAACTGCTAATCAATGTTCATAATGATTTCTTATTCTAGGCTTCGACTAATGACGGATGTTTGAGACTTATGGAATGATTGAAATGGTTAACAATATTGAATTTAAACTAAATAGAGCGGTTAACTTAAATAATTTCCTGGGTGGTTGTATGTTTGAAGATTGATCAGTTGATAATTTGGAGGTATTCAATTTGAAGAGAAAGCAACCAAATGAAATGAAGTTGACTCACCAAATTGGCTGGAGGTGTGTTTGGTAGGTAACAGCACTATATCAAAGCCCACTAAAGAATACCGTTGCGAGGCGGCCAACAGGATGGGCGCGCAGCGTTGCCATATCTACTAGCCTCGAACACTCCTGGTATTTACCGCTCGAGGCTTGATCGCACAGTTTAAAGTATTATAAATGCGTTGAGTCAGCCGCAGTCAGTTAGAAGCGCGGGAAGAACGTCACAACGTCGCACTACGGCGATTGGAGCGTTCAAGGTCTCGGTGTACACAAGCCCGTCCCACAACGGTATTCTTTAGTGGGCTTTGATATAGGTTTGACTTTCTGGTGGTGAATATTTTATGTATAATAATAGTCTTGTTGTAACTTAATTCTTCTCTGAACGTTTCTTTTTTGGAACGAAGTTGCTTAACGCGGGTTGCGATAAGAGTTGACAAATAGAAAATGTAATGCGTAACGAAAAAAAGTGTTATTAATTTATTGATATGGCAATGACATATATAAAAAACGCGCAATGAAAAAGCGTTATCAAATTGGTTGCTATGGCAATGAATGTAAACACATTCAAGAAACATGTGTTTAGGTTATAATATTACTAATTATTTTCTAATAGCCCACTCGTTGTGGTGCCAATTTCAGAATTTTAAGTGATGTGTACGTTGTATCCTTCCGCGTTTATAGTCGAATATAAAATAAACAGAGACGCTATGAAATGGATTTATACATTATTTATTGACTTTAACAAATCTCGGGTTTATTTTTACAATTGGGTTGCCGGCTAGCTGGTTGTGAGGTTTTTTTTTAGTTTAGTTATACAGTATTTAACAAGAACAAATAAATATTTAATAACTATTAACAAAATGAACACTTAATCTAGGTTTATGCTAATGAAAGATGATTGATGCTAACTTGTGACGTGATTGAAATGGTTTACAATTTTGGGCTTAAGATTAAAATAGATGGTTAATTAAAATTTCTGAATGGTTGAAGAAACAGTGACGATCAGTTGATAGTTTAGGTTTAGACGCTTCAATGTGAGGAAAATATGGAGGTCTGGTGTGAAGAAGGATGTGAACTGGAATAAACTCCCAAATTGACTGGATGTAGGTTTAATAATTATGTACTCGATATACAAACTGTTCAATTTATATTTTTTTTTTCTGTTGGTAACTTTTATATATATAGTTTATTCTAACACTTATTAAAATTCAGTTTGAGCTGTGCACACACTGGACTGTTACTCAAGTTGCTGCCATAAAAAAGCTGCTTACTCTCCAAAATCACCTTCTTCTTCCTCCTTCCTCTAACAATTGTCTTCTTCTCATTTCTCAACCTTGTAAATTATTTTTATTTTGTTCTTATATTGTCCTAAATAAACTTAATACTATATGGGTTTACAAACATGGTGAATGATTTTATATTAATGTATGAAATGGAATGTGAAGGTAATGGGCTATGAGTATTTTTATTTGTGCTATCAGGGATTGGTGGTTTATGGAATGATCCCTGTTTAGTTTATATATCAAGTTTTGGTACCATTACAAGGTTAATCAATTTAAGAGAGGATCGGTTCCGTCCGTAGTAGTTCAGATATTAAGTGTCAATTACGTGACAAATGAACAATAATTTTAAAAATGTGAAGCGCAAAACGGATGCGTATTGAGACTGTGCTTGAAATGAGACATTGCAAACAATTTTATGATAAAACATAAACGAAATAAACGGTTTTAAATTTAACATTGCTCTTATGGGATAAAAATCCAAGATGGCCGCCACTACAGCAGGCCCTTAAAACAAATAAATCACCTTGTATACTTGTTTTTCAGTCTGATGCTGCTTATTTTTTTAAAGTCATTACCGAATGTCCATAGGAAAAATGAGCTATTGCAGTGGCCCTTATGGTAAGACCCAAGATCGGGAGTAGCAAATGGGCATCGATCATGATCCCCAGAACACGTTTTGTGGTGTCATTAAGAGTCATATATATATGTATATATGTGTTCGCACTCTAGCGGCCGCATTTTAACTTCGATTTGGTTCAAATTTGGTACACATGTTAGTTGTCTACGTCGCTCAGACGAGGTCGTTAGCCAAAAAAATCCAACATTCGGAAGCACGTTTTTTGACCGGAAGTAACTATTTTTTAAGATTTTCCTAAGAGAATGAATCTGTTTTTCATTTTTTTCTACGACGATATACAGAAACTTCGGGAGCTCATTCATTTTGTTGGGTGTAGTAAGTGAGCACTGATCATGGTTTCCAGACTAACTGTGACCAACCAAACAGATGCAACGATAGTATTCATAAGCGTATGTAACAAACAAGGAAAAAATGGGATATTATTTTTAAATATGCCTTCAGTGTTGGTTAGTGTTTTTATAAAAGAATAGGCTATCATCTACAAAATAGTAGGGCTACTCTAAGTTACGACTGGTTTTTCCCAAAATATATTAAATCAATAGTGGGTCTACCTGTCTATACCATTGGATGGCCAAAGAAGTATAACTTCTACCGTCTGGTCCGACGCAGACCCAATCATTTTGTTTTTAAAAATATAAACGTAGGATGTTATTCTGCACTTTTGGTGTTTCTACGCGACCTTACAGCTCGCTTGGTTTCCCTAAAAATCGATCAAAACGATAAAATACCACAGAAGCACCCGGTTCAAAGCCATGTGGTGGATTCTACCGTGGAACCCCATTCGAGTTGAAGATACTCGATATACGGGGGTTGGCGTGCGAAGCACGCAATGTTTTGTGTGTTGAAGATATTCCCAATATGCGGAATAGCGTGTGAACCACTTTGCAGCTATTCAACACCGTCGGGAATAGACCTATTTCCCAAATTGTTGGTTGAAACCCTTAAACATAGGCCTATAATTAATTTTGGAAATTTGCTCAAAATCGACGTCAGCGGTTCAGCTGCGTGGTCGAATTATTTTATTGCTTCAATACTGTTAATTAACAAAGTTTAGGGCGTTAATAATAAACAGTATTATTTAATCACATTTTAAAAGGAAACCTTTAAAGTTGTAGAACAATTTTATAGTAATGTGTGGTGCGTTTTTTCTTTGATTATTTTGACCGACGATTTTTCGTTTGCGCTCATTTCACTGACGATAACTTAAAACCGGATTTACGTATTCAAAAACAGATGTGACCACTGTCTGTGTCGTCAAATTTTACATTAACGTATCACACGACTACCTTCTCATTTCAAAAATGAGGTTTATTGCACGATGGTGGATCAAAGATGGCGGACAAAATTTCGAATTCGGCAAAAAGTGGTTGTTTTGTGGCTGTGAATAAGTGCATTTATTTCTATCTCATAAGACTCGTACATTTTGAAGTCTTAAGCCGTTTCAACCCTGTATACATACAATGTGCAGTGTCTGGTGTTGAGGGTCTGGTGGAGGAGACTACACTAAAACCATGCTTTCAAAACTAACATCGTTAATCATTCTGCGATATAATACTATAGTATTATTAATACCGGGTGTCCCGCGAAGAGGTTTAAACGTTTAATTTTGTATAGCTTGCCCATAATTGCATCGATCTTTTTGAAAAAGTTTACACAACCCACAATAGAGGCTCTACAAATGCGAACAGTTAATGCAGACTGTAACAGTTCCAATTTTAAACTGATGTAATTTTAGTTTCAGTTTCATTACCCTCCTTTATTCCCACAGACTGTCCCGCAGCCTTGAATGCTTTACGGCCTAATCACGAAGTCATGTCTCGTCTGAAATTGCTTCGTATCGATAAATCGATAAGTGATTACGCCAAACCTCGAACACAGTTTACGTGCCGACATATTTGTCTCCGAATAACTTCGACGAAGACATCTTTACGTTTAAACATCGACGAACACGCTGACAAATCGAATTGCGAAACCTAATTCCGTCATGCTTGCAAGACTTTATACAGTGTGGTATGAATGTCGCAGCTTTTAACTCACATAAGAAACTAGTCAACCCACCAAAGGTTAAAATTTTGAAGGTTTCTACCTGAGTCATATTGAGATGTTTAAATAGAGTTTAAAAAATACAGGGTCCCACGTAGTTCCTGTAATATTTGCACTGTACCAAGCGCACCACAGTTGAATGTAATACAGCATACAGAATGTCCCACGAAGAGGTTTAAACTTTAGATTTTGTATAATTTGCCCATAAGTGCATCGATCTTTTTGAAATTTTACACACAAAACAATAGAGGCTTTAAAAATGTTCTGTGAAAATTTCAGCAGTGCGATACTTGCACAAAAAAAATGGTGGAATAATGATAAATGTATTAATTTTTCTCCCTAAAAAAATAGCTATCTTGAGTTGGTACCACATTTTTTCCGCTTTGCAGTTCTAACTACTTCTAATTTACTTGAGGATGATCCAGAAAGAAGAGTAAAATTTTGTTCCCGTAGCATGGAGTATCATGAGTTACATCCTGATTGGCATGTTCGAATTGTTTTCTCAGGCGTGTCCACTTTCTACCGCAATGGTGTAGTGAATAGGCATTATTGTAATTATTACAACACCAACAATCCCCATAGTCTTGAAGAGACTCTACTCAAATCAAAAGGCATTTGGGATTCTGTTAGTGTAAACGGGATGTTATCTTACGACATTTCGGACAGAACAATGTCTGGAATTAGGCATGGGCGCCCATTTGATATTTTCTAGGGGAGGGGGGCTAGTCCGGGTTATGGGGCTTAACACGTTCACTGCTAAGGATGCACATGTGAGCTTGACACTAAACACTATGAGAAGTGGCCGACGCACAGTGCATTGCACGCCAACCCCCGTATTGGGAGTATTTTCAATACACAGTGCATTGCAACCCCCGTATTGGGAATATTTTCAATACACAGTGCATTGCGTGCTTCGTATATATTTTCCTTTCCCTGTGAGCTAGGGGGGTGCTCCCCCTCTGCCCATAGGTATGGGCGCCCATGGAATCAGGTATGCACAAGTTTTAAATCAACATTTCTTGCCCCATTCTATGGTTCCACAAATGAACCAACCAATATTCCAAAATATGGTGCTTCGCTTCATTTCACAAATCTTGTCAATAACTTACTAAATGGCGACCTTAATGGGCGTTGGATTGGTCGTGGAAGTAATTTTTTGGATCATCCACCTCGATCCCCAGATTTAACTGTGTGTGACTTCTTTTGATGGGTTTACCCAAAGGAACATGTTTATTCCCACAGCGTCAACAATGATGAGGATTTAAGAACACGCAATTTAAGAGATACCGCAGGATTTCTTCTTAAATGTGTGCGAGTCATTTGTTGAGCGCTGTGCGACCAGTGTGTCGCTGTGGATTTACAGTTTGAGTAATTATAGATTTTGAGTTTTAAGTTTTCCATTCTTTTATATCCTATTTTTCTAATCAAAATACCTTAGATCATTATAATGTGACAATTAATGTATATTAAAAACGTACAGTAATTTCATTTTAATTAATCATTTAATTTTTGTTACAAAATCAGTAAGTTATAGTTGAAATACCTTTTTACAGAGGGAGAAAATTAATAAATTTTGCATTATTCCACCATTTTGTTTCTGCAAGTCTTGTATTGCTAAAATTTTCACAAAACATTTTTAACGCCTCTACTGTAGGGTGTGTAAAGTTTCAAAAAGATCGATGAGTTAATGGGCAACCTATACAAAATCAAACGTATAAACCTTTTCGTGGGACACACCGTATATCATGTAGGCCTATATGTCAATTTCACAATGTTTCGATTTATCCAATATCCAATTAGAGTTGTAGTAAATTTGTATCCTACATAAGGATTAAGTCTCGAGTCCTGCAGTGGCGTAATCTCCTGGACTTAGGCAAACAACCCTCCGTTTCTCCTCGGGGGTTGATTAACTTTAAAAATTCAACAATATAATTCTTTTACATCCGTCACAGTTTGCACCGGTGTATCATGCGGATCTGTGATCAGGTGTTGGTCTGACGAAACAAGTAGATTTAATAATTCATTGCTTTGTAGAGGAGGAAATAATAATACAAAGTATTTTAGTTGAAACCATTTGTCTTAACCCGTTAGTCAGTTGTAAGTACTAATAATAAGTTCAGTTGTGAATCGTTTTAAGCAGTAAATATTGGCTCACACAGCTGAGGCGCTGACGTGAGTTGAGCGCATTTTCAATATTAAATTTAGGCATGGGCGGATCCAGCCAGTATTCAAGGAGAGGGCTGTCTCTTATCATGAGGGGTGTAGAAAATTGTTTTGGAATACAGTGCTTAAAAACGTCTTTTCAGACCATTACACGGTTTTGAATAGGAATTAAGGATAACGCTTTGCCCAAAAATGAAATTTTATTAAAACAAATTTTAGAGAATAAATCATAGAATTGAACTGTGTACTTGAAATTTTTAAATAACTTTATTCTATAAATTTATTTCATTAAATTAGAACAGCCAAACAAAACTCTCACAAACGTTTAGTATACAGTTCCAGCCGGGCGGGAAAAGGTAACGGCTAATGCGTCTAGGGCGTTCAAAATGTGCACATTTCACGGAAGTATCCTCAGAACACTAAACCAGGTTTTCCTTATATCAAACGAAAATGTACAACTTCAAATCGATTTAAAAATCATTATACAAATATATCGATTTGTAGTAGGTACATCGATTGCAAAATTTGCTTTCTCATTAGTGGAAAACTGTTGAATTGTAAGAGTTTATAGAAAACTTCATATCTAAGAAACTATAAAAGTGACGAATGATTGAAAGGTCGTGGTAGAGAGTTCAAATCTTGACGAATCTAATGGTTTCCTTATCATCTTCCCAAAACAAGTCTGTCTAACAGATTTTTCCTTTAAAATGTGACGATTTTGAGTCATTTGCTTGTGCTTTCTCGGGCGGCATTAGTTGATTTAAACAAGTACAATTTTACAACGATGATTATACAGGGTGTATCAGGAAGAAACGGAAAGAATTGCAGGAAGTGTTCTACTGGTGAAAATAATGAAAAAATTTCCTATAAACATAGGTCCGAAAACGCTTCGTTTTCCAGATATCCGCCATTTTGTTTTTTGTACAAAATAATTCATATCTAGAGAACGGTTTGACTGATTGAGTTCAAACTTGGTATGAAATTTAACCTGACAATGATATACCTCAAGAAAAATAAACGATTAAATCCAATCATGCGTTTCAAAATGGTGGTCTGTTTGAAAATTACAAACCTAAATTACTCTAAAACTGTACATTTTAACGAAAAATGTCAAGACACCGTTTTTGTAGCCCTTTTGATTCTCTATCGGATGGTGTAACTTTCAAAACAATCGGATGAAGGATAACAGTTAAGTTATGTGTACTAATTGGTTTGTTCAACTCGGCATCCTATACAAACACAGTAAATACTACAATATTGTATGGACATTTGTTGTCATTACCTTTTAACTTAGCTATTATCCTTCATCCGATTGTTTTGAAAGTTACACCATCCGATAGGGAATCAAAAGGGCTACAAAAAAGGTGTCTTGACATTTTTCGTTAAAATGTACGATTTTGGAGTAATTTAGGTTTGAAATTTTCAAACCACCGCCATTTTGAAACGCATGATTGGATTTAATCGTTTATTTTTTTTTGAGGTATATCATTGACAGCTTAAACTTCATGCCAAGTTTGAACTCAATCAGTCAAACCGTTCTCTAGATATGAATTATTTTGTACAAACAACAAAATGGTGGATATCTGGAAAACGAAGCGTTTTCGGACCTATGTTTATAGGAAATTTTTTCATTATTTTCACCAGTAGAACACGTCCTGCAATTCTTTCCGTTTCTTCCTGATACACCCTGTATATGTAAAATTATAAGTTTTAGAAGAAATTTGTAAATACAAAAATTAAAGCTTAAAACATTTCCTTTATAACTGTTTTTGTTTTATTGAGGTTAGATAATATTTAGTGGGTGAAATATTCCGTACAAGTTGTGTTGTCTGAGACTACTCAATTAAGCAGTCTGCCACTTAGACAGTTAAAGAAAACAAAAATACAATAACCCAAAGGAGGGGGCTGCAGCCCCCACAGCCCCTTCCCTCCGGATCCGCCAATGAATTTAGGGGCCTTTATGTTTTGAGGTTTAATCAACTATTTGTGAAATTGGTCCACTCATGAAAACGCTGAATAGCTGTCTGCGTGTACGAAATATATTGGTAGAATTTGATTGCCCCTCCGGCCTCAAGCCCGGGCTCACGCGTCGCTTCGTACCTCACGCAGTGGGAAAACTCGCCTACCTTTCGGCTTTGAATATGGACTTCTTCGCTTCGATCGCAGTCGCCCTCCGATCAGTAGCTTCACCCACGTGGTATATATTTGTGATACGTTCATGAAATTTTAAGTTTTGATCGATTTTGGAGGAACCAGAACGGCTATAAGTTTGTGTAAAAACCAAAATGTGCACAACAGTATAATGTAATTACCGTTTCAGATAAAACCCCAAAAAGTTTAATTCCAGTACGAAAAATCCCAAAATAATTTTACTTAGGGTAAAAAGAATGCTTCTGGTTATTGTCATTTTAGGCTAAAAAACTCGTCCGACAAAATAACGTGCGTTCCAAATTTGGACCAAATCGGGCGTAAAATGAGGCAGCTAAATTGCGTACGCATATAAACAAGGTGTAATAAAAAACATTTTATGATTCTGGGATATGATTCCTCCTAAAAAAAAGGAAGAAAACAGTTCTAATAAACATATGCCCGAAAACGCTTCGTTTTCCAGATATCCGCCACTTTGTTTTTTGAACAAAACAATTCATATCTAGAGAACGGTTTGACTGATTGAGTTCAAACTTGGCATGCAGTTTAACCTATCAATGATAGTATATACAAAAACAAATAAGCGATCAAATCCAATCATGCGTTTCAAAATAAGGGCTGTTTGAAAATTTCAAACCTAAATTACTGAAAAACCGTGCATTTCAACAACAAATGTTAAGACACCTTTTTTGTAGCCCTTTTGATTCCCGATCGGATGTTGGAACTGTCAAAACAATCGGATGGAGGAAAATAGCTAAGATAAAGACGATGACAAGCAAATGTACAATTGTACATCCTATATTGTAGTATTGACTGTGTTGGTATTGGATGCCGGGTTAAACAAACCAATTATTACACATAACTTAACTATTATCCTTCATCCGATTGTGTTGACACCATAGGGAATCAAAAGCGCTACAAAAAAAGGTATCTTGAAATTTTTTGAGTGATTTAGGTTTGAAATTTTCAAACAGCTGCCATTTTGAAACGCATGATTGGATTTAATCGCTTATTTTCTTGAGATATATCATTGTTAGGTTAAACTGCATGCCAAGTTTGAACTCAATCAGTCAAACCGTTCTCTAGATATGGATTATTTAATACAAAAAACAAAATGGCGGATATCTGGAAAATGAAGCGTTTTCGGGACTATGTTTATATGAACTTTTTTCTTCTTTTTTGTATGAAGAATCATATCAAAGAGTCCTGAAAGGTTTTTTACACCCAGTGTAAGCATATATTTATATACAATTTGTAATTACCCATAAAACGAGATCTGGGAACCATGATCGGTGTTTCTCAGCAAACAAGGCAATACCGAATCGGGACCACCATTATATTCGCAGACATGTAGGTGCAAGTAAGTATTATAAGTTTATGTTTGATGTTCAAAGTTTAATCTACCAACTAACATAACAGCAAAGTATTGAGTACCTGTGTTAAGCACAGATAAAATAGCGATTGGCAATCTACGATGGGGTTTGTGCGTGACTCAAGAACTGTCAAAGGAAGGAAGGAGGCGACATTCCCTAACAGCACTCAAGGCTAACCTACACTTCAACTTTTGTTGAAGTGGTCGGCAACAATGCACCAGTCTGCAATATTTAATCTTTTCCAAAACATCATCACATTAATTTCCTTCTTCAGAAGAACACGTACATTAACGAAGTCACACTACAAGAATAATTTCAAACAGGTAAACGCAGGAACGGCTCGTGCTACAGTTTAACTGGTTCGGTGAACCCCCAAACAATTTACTTCGATACTATAATATTTTAACGACTACAAATATTTAGTTCTGAATTTCGTAAATTCAATAATAAAGAGTGAAAAGTTGTTAAATTACTACGCGCTGCTCTAAAGTAAAGACCACGAAAGAATACCGTTGAAGGACGGGCTTGTGTACACCGAGACCTTGGAGCGCCAATCTCCGTTGTGCGACATTGTCACGTTCTTCCCACGCTTCTAACTGAACGCGGATGACGCAACGAATTTATAATTCTCAAAGTCAGGATTCTACTAAACAAATACAATGGTAGGCACCAGTGAAATATGGCAACGCTGCGCGCCCATCCTATTGGCTGCAACGCAACGGTATTCTTTAGTGGTCTTTAATATAGAGACGTCGTATAAATTGCCCGGTCCAAATCAAATAATGAACCTCCTGACTTGGGCGCGGTTGTGGGGAGGAACAAAGAGGGAATTGCCAGTATAACATTGTTTGTCGCTGCAGTCTAAATACATCGACTCCCGACTCCATCCGAAGATAGCCGAAGCTCCACATCACATCTGTGCGTAAACAGCGCGCTTATTCCGTTCTGTGTTTGTTTACCTCCTGCTAATCAGTTTACCAGCATTTAAGACAACATGCTGTTTAAGTATTACAGATGATGGGTGAAATCAGCTGTTATATTATATGTTACTCACGTACGTATGTACGTACGTACCCTCGTACATTCGCTTTTATAGGAGTTGATTCGGAGTGGGTTGAGAAAAATTTTAATAATAAGTTTATTTCTTTTGTACTTTCATTTTGTATTTAAGTTATGTTCTAATGTTTCTCATTTTGCTTATTTTAATTTTATTGTTTTGTCTTTGTATAGTAAATATTCTGATTTCTACATAGTGTTCATAAAACCCCTTTAAACCCCTTCATGACTTGTGTTACTGAAAATAAGATAACAAAACTTTGTATATTATCTTGTGTTGCATAACAGGACATATTTTGTTTGGCATATCTGACTTCCTATGGTTGTAATACACCATTGTAAAGCTTCATAAAGGAGAAACAGAATGGCACAAACTAGAGCCTAGTTTAAAAGTAGATTGGACAATTTTATAGTTCTCGAAAAAAAAATATAAACTAGATTGGACAATTATAGTTCTCGAAGAAAAAAATTATAAACTAGATTGGACAATTATAGTTCTCGAAGAAAAAAAAATATAAACTAGATTGGACAATTATAGTTCTCGGAAAAAAAAATATAAACTAGATTGCACAATTATAGTTCTCGAAAAAAAATATAAACTAGATTGGACAATTATAGTTCTCGAATTTCTTTTTTATTATAACATCAAATCAGATTATTAATCAACTCCTATAAAAGCGAGCGCACGAGCGTACGTACGTGGAGTAACATTTAATATAACAGCTGATTTCACCCATCATCTGTAAACCCAGTGTATATTATAGTTTGAGGTTATGTTTACAACTTCAATCGTTACAATTTCTTGTGAAGTTGATTTTTTTTAAATATGAGTTATAGAACTAATGTATGTTATAATTATACGTTACAATATTTGCTTTGAGGTTATAAACTGTATATAAATACAACCTTTTACCATACAAATATTCGTTCATACAAATTTAAAGAAGAAATACCCGTTCGTTTAACTTAATAATATAACAGCTGATTTCACCCATAATCTGTAATGCGCAAACAAAACCTAGCGTACATTATACTTTGGGGCTATGTTTACAACTTTAATAAATAATATAGCCTATACTATTAATAACTTCTAAATCATTTGATCTATCAATATGAAATAAAAGGCAATTAAACGATAATATTTTTATCTTTCTTAAAATATATATAATAATATACATAAACACAAAATCTTAACAAATATTCCTACAGTTGTATAGTCCTTATAATTGTACACATTTACCGAGTTAAAAATCCCCGTCTGCATAGTTAAGTAGGCCTAGATAAAGTGTATTGTTTAAATAGTATTTTGTATAAATGATGTATTTCTGATGTGTATCTAATTAATCCGTCTGTGATTTTTCACGGGGACTTACTAGTTAGGTTATATAAACTAGTAGTTCTGTGAACAGTAGACCTCGCTGCTCGTTGAAATAACAAAAAATGTGGTTTTGAGCTTTGGTTAAAAATAGTGTGCCAGTAAGGAAGTAAGCACAAGGTTTAGCCAGTGAAATATTATTTACAATTCCCGCGATTCCGGGATTTCTAGTTCTCGTTTTTATTTCTTTTCTTGAGCCTTAACTGCTAAATATTTTCTTTTAGATGCATTGTGTTTTATTTAGGTTAATAATGCGTAAGATAGCTAAAATTATCGCTTTATATGTCCGTCTATACAATTAAATATTTACATACTTAAATAACTCATACTTAACAATGTATCATAAGTTAACTTAAGTTCCATATCATATTCCAATATTAGAAATAATAAAAACAAACGATGTTAAAACGTCGTGAAAGTGATCTCAACCCATGTTCCAACACTTCCCACGGTGTCCTACAGTAATTTATTTTTTGTATGTCCTTTATCGCCGCGAGGTTTCATTTGTTTCATCTCATTTTGTAATTCAAGTAAAGCTAAGCCAAATACTTTTATTAAATTTACAATGATAATTTACAGGTATACAGTCCAATTCTTTGATTTATCCTCTACACTTTCTTATAATAATATGTCATTTTTGGGCAAATGATATATTAATAAATTACTATTTAAAACAGGCCTAGTTTTGTTAGCAGTCTTGTAGTAGGAACATACAAACTGGTGTTTCAAAATAAGAAATTTGAAATTGATAAATATTTTTATACAATTCTATTTAGAACTAAATTACGAAAGTTTTTTACATTTATGAAAAAAATTACAATAATTTTTACTACTTTTTATGTAGGCCTAAATTTAAACATTTTCCTTTCGTTACTATACGTGATTGTTTCGTGATTGTTTCTTGAGCTAATAACTTTCTTAATTTTACTTCAATATTTTTTTTTACTGGCATATATGAATTCTTTAAACCTTTATCTACAAAAAAGCTATGGAACACTTTTGAATGGCTTAGAATAAACGTATAAAAACATGGTTGAAATACAAAAACTTGGACGATTTTTAACAAGTTTACGGCCATTTTGTGAGCTTACCGCTAGAGGTACGGAAAAAAATCACGAATACAATTTTGTTTAAAATTTAATTTGCTATTAGCAAAATGCTATTAGTTTTTAAATTCTACTTACAGATAAGCCACAAACTGATTTTGGAAAAAAGCTTACACTGAGAGAAACGGTCCAGCCGCAATTTTTATTTTATTTAAGGGGTTAAAAATGAAAAATGGGAAAAAAACGTATATATACATGGCTTGGCCTAGGAATAAGGAACATTCATGCAAAAAATCATCAAAATCGGTCAAGGCGTTTGGTCGTAATCGTGAGACAGACACACAGACACACAGACATACAGACAAACAGACACACAGACGAAATGCCGAACGGTCGAGGTAAAACGGAGACCTCGCTTACGCTCGGTCAATAACAAGTAGGTTGTTGACATTAAATGTATAACACATGTAACAATTTAAGCCAGCTAATTCAGAATATGTACGTGCCATTGGAATACAAAAATATTTGTCAAGTGTCAAATTATTTGTATCTAATATCTGTATACCTACTTCATATTTATTGTTTATTATTTAATTGTTACCATGATTGCTTGTATTCATTAATGCTTCAATTATACAAACATAATCATCACATAATAATGATTTATATGAGACATCTTATAATTTTGTCATACATTATAGCAATGTAATAGTACTAAATATTTGATTATGTTTTATGTATATGGTACAAATGTATTTTTAGTGATTTATTTTTTTTTATGCTTAAATTAAATTACATGTCTTACATATTTTTATATAATTATATTAGTATTGTAGGTTATTATGTAATGTTTGACCTAGAATCTACTTATTCTTTGTTGTTTGTATATAATATTTTCACATACCATCTTTTAAATTATATATCCTACATGTTCACATATACAGTTTATGAGTGTATTTTGTATGATTCTAACTTATATATATGTTATTTTGTATCTATTTTTATATATATCCATGTTTTCCCCCCTGTAGTTACTATCCCCATTACAATTATTAAGTTACTGTTCTCCCATTGGTCGTTACATGTTTAGACCATCCCCCCTACTAAGACTCTGCCTATATATAGTTAAGAACCATGTAACCAAATTAGTTATAAGTTTGTAACCATCACTGATGATGATGACTTGGTCATCGAAACGCGTTTGAGTTATTAAACGTTTTTATGAGAAACTGTGTTCTGTTTTTATTTATATATTGTTATTTCTCATAAGTCCAGTTCAATTTTAAATTTTATTGTCAAGTGTGTTTAATAATACGGGAACGTTACAATAGTTTTATAAAATTACTATACTGTAGTAGTTTTTAGAAATGTAACTAAAATTCTATCCGGTCTTGGTAAGATTTTTAGGTTTCATTTGAACTTTTTGAATCTAGTACCCTTTTACTACTTATTCATAATATTAAAATGCATTGATGTTGTAGCAAAATCGTTTTATTACAACATCAAAGCAGGTTAATAATTTCCATTACTTTGAAGTGGAGAAAGGTGCTAAGTTATAGTTTTTATATTTTAATACGTTTCACAATAATGGCGTATACAAGACCGACTTTTACATTTGAAATTGTTAAACCCCTTCCCACTCCCAAGCCCCCAAAAATAATAGAGGGTCAGATATGTCAAAACATGTGTACTAATATGCAACACAAGATATATACAAAGATTTGTTAAATTTTTGCACTAAGAAAAATAATTAAGGGTGTTAAACGGACTTTATGAACACTCTGTAAAAGTTATGACGTAATGTTTTATGGTTTAGGTTAATCGGAAGAGTGGTTCTAGCTTCACCTCTAAAATTAAAGTAGTGAGACTTCGGCTCGTCCGGACAGAATGCACGAATTGAAACTACGAATTTTTAACCCTCAAAATTGGGTTTCCCGCACCCAAAAACACATAAAACAGTACCCCCACTCAGAATTTGCATAATGCTGACCCAATATTTTCAAAATTTTGACCAAAAAACGTGACCCCGACGCGCTACGACTTTTAAACTCTCAAAATCAATTTTCCCGTACCCAAAAACATATAAAACGATACCCCACACTGTATTTTCAAAATGTTGACCCAAAAACGTGACCCAGACGCGCTACGACTTTTAAACTCTCAAAATCAGTTTTCCCGCACCCAAAAACATATAAAACGATACCCCAAACTGTATTTTCAAAATTTCGACCCAAAAACGTGACCCCCAAGCGCTACGACTTTGTAACTGTCAAAATCGGTTTTCCCCTACCCAAAAACATATAAAACGACTCACGGTGGAAAGCTCAAAAGCTTTTCAACTCTCCGCAAAAAAATGCGAAGATTTTGGTACCACCTGCTTTTTTCTACGACGTCTGTGAGTGCTTGTATCGTGTACACAGGAAAATTTACGGTATGGTTTCATTACTTTTAAATGAAAACGCATTCTAATGCCAGCCGAAGTAATAAATACATTACCATACAAATTCTGAGGTACAAGTGGCGCCTTAGTACGGTCCAAGTCGCTTAATTTCTCAGCAACCGCGATTTTGTGCCTAAAAATATTTAGGCGCGTGTTCGACACGCAATTGGTAAGTTTTTTCAGAACAAAGGTTAATTGATAGGAACACATCATGAATGTAGGCCTATTAGATAAAATACATGTTTCGCAAATTCAACTTCAATTTGGAAGAACTAATCTCCGACCCAACCCCTTGAACGGAGAGAAGAGAACAACCCTTTCTGTTGAAGGGTTGATTAATGTTTAAATATTCAACAATACAACTACCAAGTACAATGTAAAGACAATGTGAGAATTGATAATCCCGAAGCAGTGATCTTTGTTTATTCAAATATTTTAATTGCATGTGCTTCACTATTTCATAAAAATGTTCAATGTCAGGAAAATTAAACGTATTTTAAATAAATCAATTATAAGGAATTTATGAAAGTCTACGGAATAAGTATAAATTCCTTATAAAAGCGAGTGTACGTACGTGGAGTAACATTTAATATACCGGTAACAGCTGATTTCACCTATCATTTGTAAACCCAGTGTATATTATAGTTTGAGCTTATGTTTACAACTTCAATCGTTATAATTTCTTGTGAAGTTTATTTTTTTAAATAAGAGTTATAGAACTAATGTATGTTATAATTATACGTTATAATATTTGCTTTGAGGTTATAAACTTTATATAAATACAATCTTTTATCATCAAAATATTCGTCTATACAAATTTAAAGAAGAAATACCTATTTGTTTAACTTAATAATATAACAGCTGAGTTCACCCATCATCTGTAAAACGCAAACAAAACCTAGCGTAGAATATACTTTGGGGTTATGTTTACAACTTCAATCAATAATATAGCATATAATATTAATAACTTCTAAATCATTTGATCTATCAATATGAAATTAAAGGCATTAAAAAGATAATATTTTTATCTTTCTTTAAATACAGGGTGGAACAAAGTTGGTGTTAAAAACTTCGGGAAATGGTTCTATGGGTCAAAACAAATGGAAAATCAAGAATAATATTTGTTCGAAAACGCTTCATTTTCCAAATATGTTTCTTTTACTAAATAAATAATATCTAGAGAACGATTTAACCGATTGAGTTCAAACTCGGCAAGAAGTTTAACCTAACAATGATCTATCTTAGGAAAAATAAACAATTATATCAAATAATGCATTTCAAAATGGCGGTTGTTTGAATATTTCAAACATAAATTACTCAAAACCCGTACATTTTTTAAAAAAATGTCAAGATACTTTTTT
>JAGFPH010002303.1:133801-149621 GCA_018207615.1 Philaenus spumarius | reverse complement strand
TACTCAAAACCCGTACATTTTTTAAAAAAATGTCAAGATACTTTTTTTGTAGCCCTTTTGATTCCCTATCGGTTGCTGAAACTGTTAAAACAATCGAATGAAGGATAAAGCTAAGTTATGTGCAATCAGGCGCGGATACAGGGGGAGGGTCATGGGGGTCATGACCCCCCCCCCAAACATTTTTTTAAGGTTTGATTTATATGTTTGATATATATGCCCAAGCGCCAAAGCCCGCCGAGTAAGTGGCAGGCAGCATTATTGTATCGTCTGATTGTGTGGAATATTTCATCCACTATCAATCATCCAATCTCAATAAAACAAAAACGATTGGAAAGAAAATGTATTAAACATTAATTTTTGTATTTACAAATTTGTTCTAAAACGTTTATTTACATATTTTGTAATCATCGTTTGTAATTGTAGTTGTCTAAAAAGATGACGCCGCGCGAGAAACAAAAAGAAAAGACACAAAACTTTTCACTTTTCTAAGGCTCATAATCGTTAGACAGACTTGTTTTGAAAAGAATATAAGGTCACCCTTGGATTCGTCAAGATTTGAACTTTCTAACATTATTTTCCAATCATTCTACACTCTTATATTTTTTTTAGATATGAAGTTTTCTGTAAACCCTTAAGATTTGACAGTTTTTCAACCAACGAGCAAGCATATTTTATAATCGATATGTCTAGTACAAATCGATATACTTGTACATTGATGTTTATACGGATTTTAGTGTAAATTCTATATTATCGTTTGATATAAGGAAAACCTGATTTACTGTTCATGGGCTACAGCTATAGGTCTTGTCTGTGAAATATGTACCATTGCGCCGCTTGTCTTAGCGCATTTAGCCCAGCCAATAGAGCAAAAAGAAGTCTAATTTTGTTCTTGAATTTAACAGCAAGCGACATCAACAGTGACTTTAAGGGTAGCACAACAAAAACTATCAGGGAAGGAGCTTTTGCGCATTTTGTATAAACAAAAATTACAATAAATAGTTAATATTATACAAAAATATGAATGAATAACGATACTTCCAAAAAACCTACAAATATTTTTTTATAGACCCTGAATGAGAAAAGTCGGAAAAACGCTTAAAAACAAAAAAAAATTTAAATTCATATCTTTGTTAATTTACAGTATTAATGGCATATTTTTCAGAAAACGATTGTTTATTTGTGTTCTTCAAACAGGAAGAAGATGAAATTTGTCGCATTAATAGTGTTTGCACAATTGCAGTATAAACAATGTAAGCCATAATTTTGCATATTGCGCCCAATTAACCTGAGTGGCCCGATTTAAATTTACCAAACGGATTCTGAAAGTAGACATTAAAATCTACAATTCGTATATCTGCGATTTTTTTAATAAGGTTGATAAAGTATAATAAAAATGCTTCAGAACATAGCGCGAATTTGCCATAATAAATTTGCCAAAAGGCGGTAGTGCCGAAAACAACTGCCTGATGCGGGCATTCTCGTTCTTTTCTCCTTCGCATTAAGCAAGATAATAGCCTAAATTGTTTATACTGCAATTATTGTGCAAAAACTATTAATGTGACAAATTTCATCTTTCGCCTATCTGAAGTACACATACTAAACAATAATTTTCCAAAAGATCGGCCCTAAATATTGTAAATTAACAAAGATATGAACTTTTGAAAAATAATAATTTTTTAGCGTTTTCCAAATTTTTTCAGTGAAAAATGGTTCGATCGAGGTTTTCAAAAACCATTTTGTTGGGTTTTTAATTCTCTATAAATGTTTCGTTGGAAGTGTTGTGATCCTTGCATAAAATCAACGAACAACCCAAAAAGTCCAAATTGTTATTTTTGTTTATAAAAAATGGGCAAAAATTTCCTTGCCTGATAATTTGTGTATGTTATACACATATATGCTACCCTTAAAGCCACTGTGAATGTCGGTTTCAGAAATTCAATAACAATAACAAATGGTTGGGCTACTTGTTTTACGGAGCGCGCCGCTGTATGGAGTTGTATGACTTCAATAAGTGAGGCTTGTGTTACGATGTTTACAATTTAGCGAAACAAAGTGGATATAATGATCTGGTTGTGGAGTTATGATTTTAGTACCGTTTCTGTTAACTCTTTAATAATTAGGGATTATTTTATTCTTCAATCTGCAAGAAACTCTTGCTCCTTCAAGAAAATATTTATGGTCTAGAAATACATTTAAAAAAAAAACTATTCCATAGAGTTTATACATATTTTTTAATTCCTCAGACCCGTTGTTCTTAAATTCTTGGTAATGTTGTTTTCGATTTCTTATGACCCCTCCCAAAATGGAATCCTGTATCCGCCCCTGTGTGCAATAATTGGTTTATTCAACCCGACATCCTATACCAACACAGTAATACTACAATATTGTATGTACATTTGCTGTCATTATCTTTAACTTAACTATTATTCTTCATCCGATTGTTTTGAAAGTTAAATCACCCGATAGGGAATTAAAAGGGCTACAAAAAAGTGTCTTGACATTTTTTGTTAAAATGTACGGTTTTTGAGTAATTTAGGACTGACATTTTCAAACAGCCGCCATTTTGAAATGCATGATTGGATATAATCGCTTATTTTTCTTAAGATAGATGATTTTTAGGTTAAACTTTATGCCAAGTTTGAACTCAATCGGTTAAACCGTGCTCTAGATATTAATTATTTAGTAAAAGAAACAAAATGGATGATATTTGGAAAATGAAGCGTTTTTCGAAACAAATATTCTTCTTCATTTTCTATTTATTTTACCCATAGAACCATTTCCCGAAGTTTTAAACACTAACTTTGTTCCACCCTGCATATATAATAATATACATAAACACAAAATCTTAACAAATATTCCTACAGTTTTATAGTCCTTATATGCCCGTTGATGTAAATCGGAAATATCAAGACGGATATCAAACTGAAGCACTTTTAAAGCAACACTTTTGAAGCACTTTTTACATTTAGTAAGGTCGCTATTTTTTGTACAAAAAAGTGGAAGTGCGTAGAGAAATTAACAAAATATTCGTTTTCAAAGTAAAAATAAAGTACAGAACACAGTTCTCACAAAAATACGTTTGTTGGTCAAACTCGTTTCGACGATAAAGTCGTCATCTTCAGTGACACATGAGCTACAGCTAAATTATAACTTAAGTTGTAGCTCATGTGTCACTGAAGATGACGACTTTGTCGTTGAAAAGCGTTCGACTAATAAGAGTATTTTTGTGAGAACTGTTTTCTGTATTTTATTTTTACTTTTAGAAATAATATTTCTGACTAGTGAAGCTCGATTATATGTAAAAATATACGTTAGTTATTATATAAAAAATCAGCTTCTTATGTTTCTGCTTAACCTTGGGCAGTAATTAGGTAATCAATTATGTGTTTTGGTCGTAGACGTTTTTAAAAATATTCATGGATACAAACACGTGTATAGGTTAACAAACCTTTATTACTAGCTTTGTATTGCAATATCTTCCTTCCCTCATTAATGAATTTCCCCAGCAAATCCGTTTCCTTGAGGATTGTTTATTTACAGGCAGGATCACGTATATTCCCAGGTATGGAGCAATACATATATCTTCCCTGGGGAACGAATCCAATTCCAACAAAATTTTCCCTTCCTATTCAATGTACATTTTGGATAAACAGATGTAGACTTACCGTTCTTCTCAGCTCTTGTGTTTCGCGTCTGTATGTTTAGTGTTCTGAAAGTGAATAAATTGCGCTGACTATTTTAATTTCTTCGATTCCACTCCACGAGAGTCCAATACAGTTTTCGTGGAATTCAAAACAATATTACTTTTATTGCTGCAACGGTATACCTACTAAACTCAACAAATCTGGATTTCAGCTCTTACAGCACATCTACCTAGCAGGGACGTAGGCCTATACAGGATTTCATTTTGGGCAAGTCATAAGAAGTAAGAAGTCAAAAACAACATTACTGAGAATTTAACAACGGGTCTGGAGAATTAAAAATATAAACATAAACTCTATGAAATAGTTTTTTTAATACATTTCCAGACCATTAATATTGTCTTGAAAGAGTAAGAGTTTCTGACAGGTTAAACAATGCAATAATTCGAAAACGCAGCTGAACCGCTGACGTGAGTTGAGCAAATTTCCAAAATTAAGTATATAGGCCTATGTTTTAGGGTTTCAACCAACAATGTGGGAAATAGGTCTATTCACGACGGTGCTGAATAGCTGCAAAATGCTTCGCACACTATTCCGCATATTGGGAGTACCTTGAACACACAAAGCATTGCGTGCTTCGCACGCCAACCCCGTATTGGGAGTGTCTTCAATACACAAAACATTGCGTCTTCGTACGAACACCCCCGTATTGGGAGTATCTTCAATACACAATGCATTGCGTGCTTCGCACGTAAACCCCACGGTAGAATCACCACATGGCTTTGAACCGGGTACTTTTATGGTATTTTACGTTTTGATCGATTTTGGGAGAACCAAGCGAGCTAAAAGGTCGCGTAAATAATAAATGTGCAGAATAACATTCTACATTTATATATAAAAAAAAAAAAAAACAACTTAAAAACCAATTCATTCTTGTAGGATAAATCTAAAAAAAATAGTTTCTTCCGGTCACAAAACGTGCTTCCGATTGTTGGACTTTTTTGGCTAATGAACTCGTCCGAGCGACATAGACAACCAACATGTGTACCAAATTTGAACCAAATCGGACTTAAAATGCGGCCGCTAGATTGCGAACATAAATACAGGGTGTATCAGGAAGAAACGGAAAGAATTGCAGGACGTGTTCTACTGGTGAAATTATGAAAAAAGTTAATATAAACATAGGTCCGCAAACGCTTCGTTTTCCAGATATCCGCCATTTTGTTTTTTGTACAAAATAATTCATATCTAGAGAACGGTTTGACTTATTGAGTTCAAATTTGGCATGAAGTTTAAGCTGTCAATGATATACCTCAAAAAAAAAATAAACGATTAAATCCAATAATGCGTTTCAAAATGGCGGCTGTTTGAAAATTTCAAACCTAAATTACTCCAAAACCGTACATTTTAACGAAAAATTTCAAGATACCTTTTTTGTAGCCCTTTTGATTCCCTATCGGATGGAGTAAACATTATAAATAGTGTAAATAGCTGAACTGATTCAAGATTGCTATTGCTGCAAACGTAAATTGTTTTCAACACCTATGCAAATGTTAAGCTACAATAAATTATCAATATATTGCTGACATTATCTTTGGTCGAATTGAGCACTGGCACTTTATTTTATATACAATGCAGTATAGTGCATGGCCTGGAACACATGCGCCGTTTTCGTCCGCCAAGCATTATTTGCCGTGAAATCATATCAACAGTGGCGCGAAAGAGAGTATTAGAGCATACACATTGGTCGGAAAAATAAACGATCGGTTTATTTACTGCTGGCAGTAACTATGCAGCCGCTCTAAACACAGTCTCCGCCGAAACAGTGGCCAAATGCGCCAATTTTCCTTATTTTAGTATTTTTTCAAAGAATACTATCCTTCAGCCACGTGTGTAGTTCGTCAAATGACGAAACCAACATTTTTAAATAATTGAAAAATGTTTTTTTCTAGTTCCTCAAATCAGGAAACACAGTGTAGAATGCTCCAAAACCTTCTGTTTTTTTTTTTTTTATTTATTTTGGATTATCCCAAATAAGTATATTGTGTTGTTTCCTTTTCAATCGGCGACGGAATAACAATAAAGCGAGAGTTGCTCTCTGTTCATATCAATAAAACATTAAAAGTAATAATATATTACATCACACTTCGTGATTGATGAACTAGACACTTCAGTTTAATGTATCCCAATGAGGCTTTTAGACGTCGAAAATTTTACCGCCCTGTGTGCACACTTTAAATTTTATGAGCGGCGACGGTAACTAATCCGCAGCCGACAAAAAAAAAACGCCGCGTGTGTTCCAAGCCTATGGGGTTATAGGCAGCGCACGGAAAGTGAGGCAGGGGATGAGTTACGGTTGCTATTCTAAATTATTTTAAAATAGGCCTGAATCACAATTAGAAGTGGAAAATTATACATATCTATATAATTTTAAAGTATTTTTGGAAAGCCTAAAACGTGTTATTTTGTATCTTAATTTAAAAAACATTCCATATCCCCTCCCCTCCCCCGTTTTTGTAACCCCTCCCATACGGTCTTCCTGGTTACGCCTATGATAAATGAAGTAGTACTTTGTACACATGTTATGTCGGCAGTGGCCTTGAAATATTGTTCGACACAAATTCAACACGGATTACTGAAATAATCAGTATCATTATAAAAATACCGATACAAAATAAACCACAGCAAATACACGTGCAGCATTTCAAAACGTGATTGTAGCTACACTGAGAATTTAATCCCGAAATGACGAAGTGAAACATCCCCTGGATTACAGTTAAGTACAATGTATTTATACTGTATTGAAATACAATACTGGTACAGGTCTGTTTATAGTTTTAGTAGACCAGTTTATTATTTTTTTTATTAATTTAATAGTTTTATAATTCACTGTTAAATTGGTTTTTATTGTTAATAATAGGTACTAGTAGTAGATTTAATGTGGCTCCTCCCATTCCCCCACCAGGTCGGCCTTGGATTAAAAGGTATGAGGAGGAGTGGGGGGAGGGCGTGTATATATAGCTTTGTAATATTGTATGTATACTTTATAGTGTTAAAACCCTCTGAAGATGATAACCATGTCATCGAAACGTACATAAGGTTAACGTATTAAACATAACTTACAATTTAGTTGTTTAGTTATTGTTTTTGTTCCTTGTTTTGTGGTTCGGGTTTTTATTTAAATCAGTGTGAATACAGGTACATGTAATTTGTATTTCAGTATGTAGTAAACATGCAGAAGGTATATTGATGTATTAGTTGTTCCATCTATATATTAATAGGCAAGCACAAAACTTGTCGTCCTTTTTTCTCAGCTTGTGTGCATCGTAGGAGAAATTCGCGCATACCGTTAGAAAGGTACTGTCCTGTAGATGAGCAGAATCCCATTATAATTTACATCGGTCCTCAGGGATACGCCCCAGTGGCCCTCAAAGTTTCAATGTTAATCTTATGGAAGGTCAATCTTAAGGAAGAAGAAGAAAGATTTCTTTTGATTTTATCAGGGGCACAAAAAACAGCTGTTCGTATGAAAAGCTTAAAACAGCTGATTTTGATCAACAGCTGATTTTGATCAACAACTGATTTGGATCAAAAACTGAATATAATTTTAGGTTAGGTAAATCAAGCAATAGCAATAGCGAAGCATTGGCGGGTCCACTAGTTTATATAAATAGTAGAGGGCTCAACATCCTGCTCGCTTATAAGCAACTGCAAACAGATCATTGTATACTATGATACTTTTACGCCAATGACGATTGATCAGGACTGAGAATTTCTATTTTTATATTCTCCTGAAACAACGAAATTTTTGTGACTTCATTTAAAAATAATCTATATATATATATAAAAGCCAAACACCACTCACTGACTCATCAAGATTTCTTAAAAGCTACCAAACAAATTGGAACTAAATTTGGTATGTAGCTTCCTCTAGGGCCAAAGGTGCTCACGAAGAAAGGTTTTAAAAAAAAATCGAAATTTTAGGGGGGCTTGGGGGAGTCAAAGTTACTAAATCACGATGTCTCTAAAACTACTGAACGGATTGGGATGCAATTTGGTATGCAGCTTCCTCTAGGGCCATCGGTGCTGGATAAGAAAGGTTTTTAAAAAATTCGAAATCTTAGGGGGTTTGTTGGGGTCAAAGTTACTAAATCACGATTTCTCTAAAACTACTGAACGGATTAAAATGAAATTTGGTACGTAGCTTCCTCTAGGGTCATAGGTGATCGCTAAGAAATGTTTTCAAAAAATTCTAAATTTTAGGGGGGTTTGGGAGGTAAAAGTTACTAAAAAAACCCACAGAACGTATTGGAATGAAATTTGGTATGTAGATTCCTCTAGGGTCCTAGGTGCTCGCTAAGAAAGGTTTTCAAAAAAGTCGAAATTTTAGGGGGGTTTGGGGGGTAAATGTTACTAAATATCCCCATAAGAAATACGTAGTGTAATATATTTATTGATTTTTTTTAAGAACATTTAATTTTGATTTGTTTATTCGTGCAAAGCCGGATCGGGTCAGCTAGTAATCTATATATGTAAAATCAAAATGCCACTCACTGACTCACCCATCATGAAATCTCAAAAACCACCGAACGGATTGAAATGAAATAGGGCCGTAGGTGCTCGCTAAGAAAGGTTTTCAAAAAATTCGAAACTTTAGGAGGGGTTTGGGGAGGTCAAAGTTACTAAAAATCCCCATAAGAAATACATAGTATAATATATATGTATTGATATATTTGTTTGATTAATATACATTAAAAGTTAAATATACTAAAGTTAAATTTTAACTTTGATCTGTCTATCCGTGCAAAGCCGTGATGTATAAAGAAACAACCTATATAGTTGCTGTACTACAAAAGTAAAAAAAATTCAAATTTATTGTTTATATAGGTAGCAATGAAAATTTATTACTGTCCTCTTTTGAGGTCATTGGGTTTATGAAGGACCATTTCATGCTCAACATTGTAATCAGATATTTTAATTAATGAATTTGCTTAAATTTTATATAAATATAACTACAATACGGTTCACAAGGACTGTGATAAGATTACAGAAATATAAATAAGGAATGTATAATTTGGAGAAAGTAAACTATATAAAATATAATGAACTTCACTGTTTATTTTTATACGTTATTTTCCAGAATTTAAAAAAAATGTGTAGCCAACAACAAGTAAATAGTTCACAGTTTTATTTATTTGAATGAAATAATAGAAAACAGTTATTTGTTTTGTTCAAACACAGAAAAACACCACATTTCACACAACGGATTCTACGTTTTCCTTTACAGCATTCTATTCTGGACCAATGAGGATTTTGTGAATCTACAGCTTCAGAGATTTAAATAATTTTTTAAAATATTTTCATTTTCTTCGTCTCCAAATTTAAATAAATTGCCATTTTCATTCAAATCAAAAATTTTACCAGCACTTAAAAAAGACATTTGTATTATACCTTCAAAGAAATGTGATTTTTATCAAAAGCCTGCCGAAAATGTATAACCTCAAAGTTTGCCAACAAACACCACCCAGGGTCCTATTGTCCTCATTCGGAGAACCTTGTTAAAGAACGATTATGAAATAAAAAGTACTGAAAATCACAGTCGAAACAATTGCCATGTAACGACAAAATATACAAAAAATTATTGATTTCATTCGTTTAAATATTAGAAGCACATAAGATAAAGTCTCAAAAATAAATCTAAGCCTACACCATTTAGACAACACTTCCATCGAAAATTAGCTGATCTAAGTAAATATGTTGTAAACAGTTATTGAATCTCTTACCAGACTGCATCTACTCAACCTCAAAGTTCTCAAATAAGGTTAGTTGATAGCATGTGCTATTCAAATGGAGATCTTACGCTAGTAGCCTGATCCAAAACATCTGTAAAAAAGTAATGCCAAATGTAAAACGCCATTTTGAAACGGTTAAAGATACAATCAAACTTGAAACACAAAAAATGTTTATTTTTTTAAGACCTTTTCATTATGTGCTTCATGACTAACATTACTGTTTGGAGTTTTTGAGTTTTAATCTGGTATTTTTTCAAAATTTTATGTTTTATTAATATTTTTAAAAAAAATAGTAAGTTAACTTAATTAAGCATATTTTTGGAAAGGGGATTTTCTCATGAATCTAGGATAAAAATTTGGTTTATATAGGTTTATGAGGTACTTATCGGTTAACGGGAACCCACTCATTTAGACACGGTTATTAAATCAAACAAACTAAATATCACATGATTTGTTGCTGTAGAAGCGAATGACTGTTTATAGGTTAGTTTGTTTTGATTTAAACAATCAAATATAGGTTTGTTTGTACATTTACAGTTATCTTGTTTGTTCAAATATGAGTGATCGTATGTTAATATGGGACTTACCCAGAACCGAGGAAGAAGCTGTTTCTTTCCTTCAATCTAAAGAGTTGTTGCCGGTTACAAAACAATGTGAGAATGGGCATGAAATGCATATATATTTCTTTAAAGGAAAACCATTTTGGAAATGTAATATTAATCAGTGTAGAAAAAAATTAGGCATTCGTACGGATACTTGGTTTGTTCGTAGCAGACTTCCTTTTGTGACAATAGTGCGTTTTATATACTGTTGGTGCAAGGAACTGAACTCTTTAGCGTGGTGTGAAGAACAGTTAGGAATGAGCTACGAGACAACTGTTGACTGGAATAACTATATTAGGGAAGTGTGTGCTTTCGCTATCGAATCCCAAAATCAAGGCAAGATAGGAGGTGAAAATCTTATTGTGGAAATAGATGAAAGTCTGTTCACTAAACGCAAAAATAATGCGGGTCGAGTTTTGCCTCAACAATGGGTTTTCGGCGGACTATGTCGAGAAACCGGAGGTCTTTTCTTGGTAGCAGTTCCAAATAGAAGTGCAAAAACACTTTTAGAACAAATTTCTAAATTTGTCGAACATGGTTCCACCATTATATCAGATTGTTGGAAAGGATACAATACTGATCAACTAGAACAAGCTGGATTTTCACACCTACAAGTCAACCATAAATATAATTTCATTGATCCTGAAACCGGGGCCCATACACAAAATATTGAAAGGATGTGGGGTTGTGCTAAATGGCGTAATAAAAGACAAAGGGGTACTGCCAGACACCACTTGGACAGCTACCTCGCAGAATTCATGTGGCGGACGACGGGCGGGGACGACCGCTTCATGCAGCTACTCCGCGACATCGTCCAGTTCTGGGTTGCAGTCTCGGAAAAATGATATTTTGTTATTTATATATTACAGGAGTGTTATTTTATATAATAAAATTATATTTAGTTTGTTTTGATTTAATAACCGTGTCTAAATGAGTGGGTTCCTGTTAACCGATAAGTACCGGTTATGATATGTGGTAACTATATAACTAACTGTAAAACACAACTTTTTTGACGTTTTGGAACATCCTGTACATACGCAGCAAGATATGTTAAAACTTTTTCCAAAATGATCAGTGAACAGAGACCTTTAAAATAAGGTATCACTCGACCTACCTTTATATTTGAACATTTTCTAAAAACGATCCCCACCCCTCAAAAAACACTTTTGGAGCATTTTGAGATTTTAAAACATTTTTATTGATTTTTCTATGGTCGGAGTAGAGGGGTTTAAGCTAAAAACGAAGGGTTTAGCTCATTTGGTTCAATCGCTATTGAGTTTTACTTCACTCTACAGCCCTACACGTCATGCGCATAAACCGCAGTTTAACTGTATTGAGGGCATTTTATGACCGGAAGCCATCAGGGCGAGGTAAATGTATTTATACCGTATAAGATCATTGCCTTCAGGAGTTGAATGTCTCAAGTTGTAATTACTTTAGTCTTAGCAAAGGTAATGGAAGGGTGGTTCCGCATGACGCCATCACAGCCTACCCTTATAACTTTTACAACCCCAAATATTGACCGTAACAAAGACACCAACTAACATAAAGGGATTATTTAATGTCGTTAATAAGTTCAGTAGTTCTTAACATATCTGTTTATTTTTGTGTGTATAAAGGTTTTGATTGCAATAAAAGTATTATTCTAACCAACTCCAAACAGTATTGCCCAAAAGTCCACAAAAAGACACGATTTGAATAAATCGTCACAAATTAAAAGTCGAATAAAAGGGGATTGGATAAAAGGCGCATCTCACGCGTGCTTGCCTCGTTGGAACTGTTAATCTTAACGACCTTCCAGCGCTCCAAAAACAACCCACAAACATACAGTGCTGATTTTGCTATTACAGATGGAAATATATGTGAAGAAGCGGGCCGCGCAGGTAGGGATGTGAGTGTGGAAGGAACAAGGTAGTTATGTGTGGCGGGGTGGGGGATTTGACTGCTGAGTACACTACTACCCAGTCTGTTTTTTACGGCTATGATTTTAAAAATTGTATACAGTATTTATAAATAATTTATACAATATTTAAAACAATATATACAATATTTACAACAATTGCATTAAGTTGATTATAATCCAGAATTAATAAAACACTACAATGTTTTTGGAAAAGGCAGTACACTAGATAACGCGATTAACCTCTGTCACCGACTGACTCGCTACGCTGACCTCCACGCTGTTAGCGCATTCGTATTGGCCGACCATGCTTCTGCGCATACGCCATCCGCTTCTTCACATATATTTCCTATTGTACATTTACTTATGAAAATTTCAAAATGCAAAATGAATGTTGCTAAATTATATCGTATTATATAGGATAACATATCCTATCCAAAAATAACAAGTGTAATTTTATGGGTTGCTTTATACATATGTTGTCTTCTAAAACTATAATTCGTTTTCTATGAGTAAAAAATTTCATAAAAATACAAAAAATTATTCTAAAAAGGCAATATGAATCGAAAATACGCAATACACTATGTATTGAAAATATTCCCAATTCGGGGCTTGGCGTGCGAAGCACGCAATGCATTGCCTGATAATAATTTAAATATGTTTGTTAGAAAGTATGTGCCAGTTTCTGGTACCGTTTATTTGTAAAAATATGGAATTGCATAGAAAAAATAAACGAAAAATGTACGTTAGTTGTTATATTAAAAATCAGCTTCTTAAGTCTCTGCTGAACCTTGGGCAGTGATTAGGTAATAAATTATGTTTTTGGTCATAGACGTTTTTAAAAATATTTATGGATACAAACACCTGTACAGTTTAACAAACCTTTATCCCTGGCTTTGTATTACAATATCTTCCTTCCCTCGGTAACGAATTTCCCCAACAAATCCGGTTCATCTTGGATTGTTTATTTACAGGCAGGATCACGTATATTCCCCGGTATGGAGCAATACATACATCTTCCCTGGGGAACGAATCCAATTCCAACAAAATTTTCCCTTCCTATTGATTGTGCAATTTGGATAAACAGATGTAGACTTACCGTTCTTCTCAACTTTTCTGTTTCGCGTCTCTATGCTTTAGTGATCCGAAAAGCGAATAAATTGCGCTGACATTTTGATTTCTACGCCTCAGACGCGAGAATGAGCGTCCAAATACAGTTTGCCTGCAAATACCAACAATATTACTTTTCTTACTGTAACAGTTCCTCAAAATCGGTTTTCCCGTTCCCAAAAACATATAAAACGTTACCCCACACTGTATTTTCAAAATTTTGACATAATATTCTCAAAAGGTTTACCCAAAAACGTTTCGTCTAACGTTACAAAGCCCAGACGCTTCAACTCTCCGCAAAAAAATTACGAAGGTATTGATACCACCAGAAGTTTTCTACGACGTCTGTGAGTGCTAACAGACAGACACACACAAATTATCGCATGATTTCAATACTTCGGTATTTTAATGCAAGCCGGAGTAAAAAACTTGGAAATTTTGGTAGCTGGTATTTATAGGTTTTAATGCTTGAGTACAGATACCACCACGAATGCTGGCACTTGAGCTAACCGCTACTAACCTGACTAAAAACATCAGTTCCCGGTACGTCTCTGTTTAACACGTTCACTGCTAAGGACGCACAAGTGAGTTTGACACTGAACACTATGAGAAGTATTTTCAATAAACAGTGCATTGCGTGCTTTGCACGCCAACCCCCGTATTGGGAATATTTTAAATACACAGTGCAAAGCGTGATTCGCACGCCAACCCCCGCATTGGGAGTATTTTCAATTTACAGTGCATTGCGTGCTTCGCACGCCAACCCCCGTTTTCGAAGTATTTTTAATACACATTGGATTGCGTGCTTCGCACGCCAACTTACTCATTTATTCTATAAATATAAAACATAAAAGGTCAGCTCTTAGCATGGGAAATACGAAATTTGCGTAGCAGTGAACTTGTTCAGGGTGAGGTAAACATTCACTAGTTCGTTTGAAGGATGAGTCACATTAGAAAGCGGTTTGGGGAAATGTATTTTTCTCCACTTACGTCCTTTCCCCATACCCGCGGCCCATCGCGCCAGGGCGAGTCCAAGTGCAATTATTCACGCCGACAACTGTAAACACGCATTAGAATGAGCAATATGTACAAATCCGAGAACCAAAGTTTTCAACTCCAACTATACAGTACTCGTTCAAAACTACCCCCTCAGTTTATATACTTCTCCAGTAAAACTTGAATAACGCTAAGTTTTTAATCACTTCTGGGCGAGTTGTTTAATTTGCAAACAAAGTTTGAAAGCGCAGAAGTTTATTCTGAAGTGCCGCTCCATTTCACAAAATAAATTTTCGATATGGTATTTTTAGAATGCGATTCCAACTGGAACTGAGCTATGTCCAGAAATTGCTAAACTTTACCAACATAAAAATAATTGTACAAAGATCTTAACATAAGAGATGACGAACAAAAATAATAATAATAATTTTGTATTTCCTTTTATGTAAAATAAAACGTATATCTTATTGTCTTGGAAATACCTAAACATCTTTACCTGTAACCTATGGTTAGTGCAATTAACAGATTATAAACAAAAAATTGAATCACAAAAACTTAAATAAGAAAAAAGACAAATATTTTAGTCTACCTTTTACATAAATATTTAAACTGACATTGTGAGGCTTGCTGAGGCAAGAGGACAAACAAGGCAAGCAAACAGACAGAGAAAAAGATTAACAATAAAAGCACAGATACAAATAATTACATCTAAATAAAACAAAACTATCCTTATATATAATTATGTAAGCGAAATTTTAGATTCAAAATTGTGGAAATTTGTTAAATCGGAGGATAATGGGAGAGGTATCAAATTAAAGGTATCGATTCAAGGAACGAGGGAAAAATATAAGTTTTTTCTAAAATTAAAAACTAAAGGGTTTTTGAGGTCCCCGAAAAACAAAAAAGCTCCATAAGAAATACATGAGAATTTAAAAACATGTGCTTTGTTTACATTAAAACATTTGGTATTAAATAAATAAATTAAAAACATAAAACAACTGTTCTGCAGTTTACATTAAAACATTTGGTATTAAATAAATAAATTAAAAACATAAAACAGCTGTTCTGTAAAATAATATAACGGTTAATGTAAATTATATTTTTAAATAAAATTTGCTACTTATTAACCTATAAAAGTTACACGTTGACACACACATAGAAGACAAACCTTATAAGTGTGATTTTTGGACGTTGTAAGGCTGTTCTATTAACTCTTCATACATTTACTGTATACTAATATTATAAAGAGGTAAAGTTTGTTTGTTTGTTTGTATGTATAGGAGGTAATCTCCGGCACTACTGAACCAATTGAAAAAATAGTTTTACTAATAAAAAACTACACTTTCCCTGAGTAACATAGGCTATAATTCATTTAGATAAAAATCTTTTTTATTTCAATATTTGTAAATTTAGTCGGAAAAATTCTTAGGTTAGGCCTAGATTGAAAAACCGACACATGTATTTACATTTATTACCATAGCAACCAATTGAATAAAATAACAGATAAAACAGCTGTTTGATCCAATATTTCCATGAACAGCTGATTTCAAAATTTGAAGCAAATATTTTTGTATTTCTAGCTTTTAGGTTCGGGTTTTAAAGTGTAGACCTGAGCCTTGCTGGTTCTTTTAACATTATTATAATTGCTGTTATAAAATATAAGAAATAATTTAATTTGAACATTTAAGACTATTTACTATCTTAGTTTTGAGGTTATTATTAATCCTACACCTGTATTATAAATAAAACATAACATTTTGTTTTTAGTAGGTTTCATTG
>JAGFPH010002303.1:63952-98037 GCA_018207615.1 Philaenus spumarius | reverse complement strand
CGCGTTGCGTACATATATATATATATATATATATGTACGCAACGCGAATATACTACATAGCACTTCTTATTGGGAGAGGAAAAAGCATCAAACTCGCGACCGTCACCGCTCGAGATATAGTATCTATATATATATATATATATATGTACGCAACGCGAATATACTACATAGCACTTCTTATTGGGAGAGGAAAAAGCATCAAACTCGCGACCGTCACCGCTCGAGATATAGTATGTATGTATATATATATATATGATATTTGTGTTATATGTATATTAAATACCAAAGTCAGCAAAGTCATTAATGTTTTAAATTATTTACCCTTATTCTCCTCTTATATTAATACTGATAAAAATATAAATCGGTCATAGAAGTTATCACTTCTAACGTGTGGTCTTAAGCACACCCAATGTTTTTTTATTTTACCCTTTCCATATATCATTAAAACTGCAAAAAAAAATTACAAACTTAATGTATAACCCGTAATATTAAAATAAACAATTAATCACAATACAAAATAGAATCCTTATATAGTTGTTCTCAAAGGCGTTTTTTTACGCTAAGCCATATCTCCCTTAATTTTATCCTTCATCAAAATTAACTATTCAATCATCATTTTGAAGCTAATGTTCCCCGCTATTGATGAAACATAGACAAACAGCTTATCATTCATGTTTTCGTTACAAACATTTACTAAACAAACTTTTATATTATACTTCATATGGTTCCTAATGAAAGGCGCCATCTATTAACAATCTGTTTAACTAACATGGCAGCTGTTAGTTTGATTGTTTACATTCCATATGCAAGTGTTATAAACTTGTATTTATAAACCAATGTAAATAAATAAACGTAATTAACCTAACTAAATCAGCGTATTAAATCATTTAAGCACCTAGAATTTAAGGTCAACTATGTAGCACATATAAATTAATTGTAATAGTAATAATAATTCGACCACGCAGCTAAACCGCAGCAAATTTCCAAAATTAAGTTTATAGGCCTATGTTTTAGGGTTTCAACCAACAATTTGGGAAATAGGTCTATTCACGACGGTGCTGAATAGCTACAAAATGGTTCGCACGTCATTCCGCATATTGGGAGTATCTTCAATACACAAAGCATTGCGTGCTTCGCACGCCAACCCCCGTATTGGAAGTAACTTCAATACACAATGCATTGCGTGCTTCGCACCCCAACCCCACGGTAGAATCCACCATTTGGCTTTTAACAGGGTACTTCTATGGTATTTTACGTTTTGATCGAGTTTGGGGAAACCAAGCCAGCTATAAGGTCGCGTAAAAAATCAAAATGTGCAGAATAACATCCTAAATTTATATTTGTAGAAAACACTCAAAAACAAATGCATTCTCGTAGAAAAAGTCTAAAAAAATAGTCACTTCTGATTGTTGGATTTTTTTGGCTAACGAACTCGTCCAAGCGACGTAGACAACCAACATGCGTACCAAATTTTAACCAAATCAGACTAAAAATGCGGCCGCTAGAGTGCGAACACATATATACATATATACATATATACAGGGTGTCTTGCAACCATATGAACATAAAATTATAGTAATTTTATAATATATGTTTAAATACAGTTGACAATATTTTCGAAGATTACGGACAAGTTTTGAAATTCCCCGATAGGTACAAGTGTAACGGCTTAAAGGTGAACTTTGGAAATATTCCTACGACAAACCAAAAGTCTTATTTTGCCTTACACTCAGGAAGATTTACTTTCATTTCTTCACGAACTGTCATTAATTCAGGAGTACGGAATCGGAGTCCACTTTGTCCGGTGAAAGCTTTCAGTAAAACTCAATCAGATAAGTAAACTTCGAGCCGGCACAGATGTGTACCAACTTAATAGAAATAATGAATTGTTTTCAGTCAAACTGTGTCTACCAAGCGTTACTAACTTTGAGAAAAAAACCTGTTAACATATTTTATACAAAACGAAATCACTAGTATTATTACTTCACTTCAGAAAGAAAGCAAAGGTAATTTATAATATTTGTATTTAAATATCTTTATTAACGAGGCGTGAAAAACGGTGTGATTTTTCCTTGAAGTTAACACTAATACTATCGAAAACATTTTTTCACCATCCTACGTTCTATTCAGCTGTTTTGCGAACACAATATTCGGGCCAAAAATTACGATTTGCTGCCCTGGAAATTTTTACAACGCCCTTGGGCCGCAAAGTAAAACAGCTGTGCATTCAAACCAACTCAATCGATACATTAATATGTGGCAAGTGGTAAATATACCCGTGAAAACAGCTGATTATTGTATCGTCAGCAGTTTCGTTTGTTGGTTAGTTCTTGAACGGTACTGTGTGCAGTTACCGATGAATGTACACTAGCCTAGGTAGTTTTTGTGATTAGTTTTGTAATTTTATTATTGTTTTTAAACATTAACCAGTAAAATGAACATTCCTGCTTCATTGAAGAGGAAAGCTGAGCATGGTGAAGATTTTTAACCCGATAAGTCAAAGGTTAGATATAATGAAGAATATATTAAAATAAATATGCTTTAATTAACTTATTTCCTTTAAGTCTTCATAGTATGGTGAAAAATAGCGTACCACCTCAAACGTTTTTAAGTCCTCGGTCTTAAAACACGATCTCGGACCAGTAGAAGCCCTCTTTCGGAATTGATGAGAAATATACTATTAAAATGATTAAATATGTTTTAAAAATGACGATGTGTTGCAATATTAAGTGAATTTCCATAGGAAGATGAGCTGTTGCAGTCATTAAAAACTTTATCTATATACTGTGTGTAAAAATAATAAATGAAATATTCTGAAATAATAATGAAATAAACGGTATCAGTTAACTGACCCAAACTTTCTCCCAACTTACTGTAGTCAAAATAATATTGTTTTTAATCATTTTATTTTTTACTACTTTTTAGAACAAAACAAAAAAATAATATTCTACCTACGTCAATCGTATAAAAAAAATTATTGTCCCTGGCGGGATTCGATCGCGCGACCTTTGAATTACTGGCCGTGCTCGCTACCGTGGTGCTACCCCGTGCGGCCGCTGCCGCGATGCTAGATTGACAACACAAACTTGTTTATTTTTAAACATTTCCCCATAATTATAAAACGCCGAAGTTTTGATAAAAGCGGGTGGTGTCATTTTGTTTGGCATCTTAAGCACTATAAATACTGAAAATTTGATCAAAATCGTTAGAGCCGTTTTTGAGAAATTTGCATTTTTGTCGTTTTTTATGGGTTTGTAGGGGTAAATTACCCTTAAAAATTAAAAATTCCAAAAAATTAAAAAAAACGCCTGGAGATATTTAGGGTTTAGTACCTAATATACCAAATTTCATGAAAATCGGACCAATAGTGTCCTCTCTGGTCGTGTGTATACATACAGACACCACTCTAAAAACACTTTTTTGGGTTCAGGGAGCACCAAAACAAAAAATTCCACTAAAAATATTTTTGGGTTCAGGGAGCACCAACACAGATAATAGCACTAAACAATTTTTTGGGGTTCTGGGAGCACCAAAACAGATAATTCAACTGAAAATTCCAATTCGAACATTTTTACAAAAACAATACTTTCTCCATATACTACGTATAGGGTGGAGAAAGTAAAACTAATAACAATTTAACTATTCAGTTTACAATTCATCTCGCGGTCTAACTGTTCTCCTGATTTCCTACTTCTTGTACGGCTGTAGAGGTCCTTTAGGCGTACCGTAACCGAAATCAAGCCCCTCACAGATTCCAAGTGGTGTTTGATGAAAAAACTCCACATAAACACAGAAAGATTGGAATTAAAACATACTTTGTTTAGACTAAAATGACTTTAGTAAAATATCTTACCATGGAAAAATATAGAAGGACCCGTACGGCGTTGCCCGTGGTGGTTGGTATTTTCAGTCTTTTTAACGTAATTGTATTCTTTTTAAGTGTTCAGTCAGTGAGTGGTATTTGGCTTTTATATATATAGATCTTAAATAATAAAAGCACTATTGTTATAATAATAAAAGATCTGAAATTATGATTTTAGTAACTTCGATCCTTCCCAAACCCCTCCTAAAATTTCGATTTTTTTTCAAACCCTATCTTATTGAGCACCTATGGCCCTAGAGGAAGCTACATACCAAATTCCCTTCCAATCCATTCGGTAGTTTTGAAGAAATCGTTTTTTAACAACTTTGATCGCCCCAAACCCGCCTAAAATGTCGAATTTTTTCAAACCCTTTCTTACTGAGCACCTATGTCCCTAGAGGAAGCTACATAAAAAAATTTCATTCCAATCCATTCGGTAGTTTTGAAGAAATCGTTTTTTAACAACTTTGATCCCCCCAAATCTCCCCTAAAATTTCGAATTTTTTCAAACCCTTTCTTCGTGAGCACCTATAGCCCTAGCGGAAGGTACATACCAAATTTCATTCAAATCCATTTGGTAGTTTTGAAGAAGTCATTTTTTAATAACTTTGATCCCCCAAACCCCCCTAAAATTTCGAATTTTTTCAAACCCTTTCTTAGTGAGCACCTATGGCCCTAGTGGAAGCTACATACCAAATTTCATTCCAATCCGTTCGGTAGTTTTGAAGAAGTCATTTTTTAATAACTTTAAACCCCCCTAAAATTTCGAATTTTTTCAAACCCTTTTTTAGTGAGCACCTATGGCCCTAGAGGAAGCTACATACCAAATTTCATTCCAATCCGTTCGGTAGTTTTTGAGAAATCGTGATGAGTGAGTCAGTGAGTCAGTGAGTCAGTGAGTCAGTGAGTCAGTGAGTCAGTGAGTTAGTGAGTCAGTGAGTCAGTTTGTTTTCGCTTTTATATGTATAGATTATGCTTTATACAAAATTAAAATGTTATCCATAGGCAGATGAGCTGATGCAGTTATTAAAAACGTTATATATATACTGTGTGTAAAAAAAGGCCGCACCCCCCCCCCCCCCTCTTAAATTTTTTGCATGGTAAAACAAACAAATATCTTTTGGGGAACGATACTAGCTTAATCCAAAGTATCTTTTGACATGATCGGACATTTTGAGTGTTCCCCAAAAATGGGTGATTTCGGGGGCAACTCAAAATTTTTAAATGGGAATTATGGTCATGTGATACCACATTTTAAAGGTCTATTTAAGACTAGGAAAATGACATAAAGAAAATAAAAATCGAACGACCCAAAACAAAATGGCGGCCCTAAACTTGTTGAAATAAATCGGACATGTAAAGTTGCTAATATCTCGAAAAGGAAAAGTCTTTAGAAAAAATTTCAGGAGACGAAAAATGTTTATTTTAAAGTGTTTGGCCTACAAAATTAGTTCTAAATCGATTTCGTAAATTTTATTGTTTACAAAAATTTTTAAGATGGAGGAGTAAAAATAAAATTTGCGAAATCGATTTGGAAGCAATTTGTTAGCCGAGGCGGTGGACGACCGCTACACGGCGATCGTGTCGTGCCGTTTAAGGATCGATGTGTATGTAAAGACTGAGACGAACGGACGCAACTCACAGTCCGGCTCTCAAGACCATACCGTTACCCTCCACCCTTCTAACCCTGTCTCATTGATACAACCTCCAAAACTCGCCACAAAAAGCACTAATAGGATCTCTTAACTTCTAATTGCCTAATTATCACTATTTGCTTACTTTGTCCCTTACTTGAGTCCTCCTGGAGGATATGCGGCTGGTTTGAATAATTTTTTAATTTGACACTTTTAGCTACTTTATTGGATTTTAATTTGAAATGACTCTTCTCGAAGTCGTGCCGTCTTGGGACGGTTATAAAGAATAAAATTTTATGATTGCAAAATTACAGATACTTTAAACTTGTTAACTCGGTCAGAGCACTTGACCATTTATTTTTAATTAATTTGCTTTTACTCTTAGCTTGATTTATGCTGTTCAATGAAATGCATTTAATTTTAATTTTGCGCTTATATTTCAAAATCCAATCAGTTGGTTTTGTTGAAATTAAAACTCAATCTCTGTTACACTAAAAAGTTTCTTCTTCTATTTTTCTTAACAAAACGCAAATTATATTATTTTAAATATATTCTTACTTGCTAACATCTTCATGTATATATACCAAACATATATCAATCCTTATCATGAATTTTCATTTTAGATTTCCATCGTATATTTTATATAAATTTCTTTTTATTCTCTTTTCGGCAATGAAAAACAAGGTGAGTGTACCCGTTAAAATTACTATATCATAATAAAATTATTTCATTTCGTTAACCTGAATTTATTTTATATTAAAACAAGCCCTTAATTATAAATCCAGAGTTTCCCCAAGAGTTTAGTCAAAGTTATGATTTAAAATAACAACTAAAAATTACAAAATAAAATTTCTGAGCTTTCCTGTACCTAGTTAGCCTGAAGTTGCGTTCTTCCCTCAGGATCCAGGGTAGGATGGCGTTGGGGTCCTGTTGGTCCAGATGCCGGATTGCTCGCTCCTGGGTGGTTCAAGGCTGCTTTTATGAGTAGTTCCACAACGTCTTGTATCTATGGAGTCTAAATGTCTACTAACCCTTACGAGTTACGATTCGCGTTCGACAAGATTTCTTGACCTTGACCTTGAGTTGGTCATCACAGGCAAACTACACGAAGAACTGTCTTATTTTTAAATTGTCCATAACTTTTTCCAGTGCAGAAAAGCTCTAATCGCTAACCAAGTTACGTAATTATTAATTAATTTTACTATTAACTAAACTCTTTTACAACTTATAATTCATAACAAAAACAAAATTATATTTTATAATTTAATTACATATTTAATTTAATTATGTGGACTTCACACGCTCATAACTTATAAGAAACACCATTAACTGGAAAACTGCAAGGAGCAGTTTATATTGCCATTATTCCCCTTTATATAAATCAAACAAAGCATTATACCATTGAACTATCACCATCATCTTCCTGAGTTATAATTATTTTCCTTTAAAACTAAAAATAAACAAAATTAAATATTAACAAACTTGATTATTAAAAAAATTAAATTAACTCATCTTCTTTCAAAATTTGAACAAAAATTTGTCTTCTAATGGGTGGAATTCCACCCCATTTATTTCTTCGAGCCACTATTAGAATTTGGAGGTACGATCTTTTACCGTACGTCCAAAATCGATGTGTGTGTAATTAGGCTTAAGGAATATATGGCGTTGCCACAAGAAAATCCTTTGAGAAATAATGTTTGTAATAATGTAGACCTAAAAAAATTATTAATAAATTTGATTTCAATTGACTTTTGTTCCGATAGGTTGTATAGACAGCCATCTGTGCGTCGCCTTCATCCACTGGCCTCACAGCCTACATATAATGTATTCTCGAAATACTGTTGTATTAATTTATTTGATATATTGAGTATAGTTGATGACAAGTTATCATTGTTAAAACCATTTTGTTAAAACATGTACGGACTGAAACTCACTCGACTGAATCTATAAGGTCGCGCACTTTCTGTATAAGTCGATTTAAAAACACAAAAGTGAGTTGCAAACGTTTCATATTCGATATTTTCATTTATAATGAATAAGTTTTGAAATTACAATCTTTCTGGGAAGGCTGGCACCCTTCTGTCCCCAATCTTTGCAGTTTGTACATCCGGCCTTGCGGATAAAGTTTATTTTAAAACTGCCACAAACTTTAAAGTTTGTTGCTTTAAAACGTTCTCAGAAAAGTTATGTGTCAACTTCTGATCGTCACATTAACATAAACTCCACGCCTCTCGAGTTTTTTATAAAGTTTGTCCCAGTGATTAAAAGTTTAGCCGGAGGGAAACCGAGACATTGACTGGTGTGAGGACTTCAAAGTTTACAGAATGCTGATGTTTTTCACTGCGCGCCTTTTGCGTTGTACTTTTGAAACAACTACATTGTATTTATGAATTAACTAGCTGGACCGATCCGGCTTTGCACGGATAGACAAATCAAAGTTAAATGTATATTAACAAAAAATATATTATATCAATAAATATATTCCACTATGTATTTCTTATGGGGATTTTTAGTAACTTTGACCCTCCAAACCCCCCTAAAGTTTCGAATTTTTTAAAACCCTTTCTTAGCGAGTACCTAAGGCCCTAGAGGAAGCTACATACCAAATTTCATTCCAATCCGTTCGATGGTTTTTTGTAGTAACTTTGACCCCCCCCCCCCAAACCTCCCCTAAAATTTCGAATTTTTTGAAAAACTTTCTTAGCGAGCACCTATGGCCCTAGAGGAAGCTACATACCAAATTTCATTCCAATCCGTTCGATGGTTTTTCGTAGTAACTTTGACCCCCCAAACCTCCCCTAAAATTTCGAATTTTTTGAAAAACTTTCTTAGCGAGCACCTATGGCCCTATGTGGAGCTACATACCAAATGTCATTCCAATCCGTTCTATAGGTTTTGATAAATCGTGATTTAGTAACTTTGACCCCATAAAACCCAACATAAAATTTCGAATTTTCGGAAACCCTTTCTTAGTGCGCGTCTAGAGCCTATAAAGAGTATTAGTGCTAAATTTCATGTTTGTAGGCCTCGTGGTTTTGGAGAAACTGTGATGAGTCAATGAGTCAATGGTATTTGGCTTGTGTAAGTATAGATTAGAGGCTGTAAATTAAGGTATACTTTTGCTATGCACTTTAAAATTCATTCATCTCAAAGCAGATAAATCCACAACGCATCACTTCTCTCTGAGGAGCTTACAAGTGATTTATTTTTTGTTACAACGATACATCATCTCTGAAATACTTTGGGCGGGAATATCCTTTACCCGCGGGAAATCCGATCAGCTGTGTTTGACAGTAGGCCTATGCGATCGTAATGACAAACTCGCCTGGCATTGTACAAACACCACTTGGAGTCTGTGAGTGGCTTGGTTTCGGTTACGGTACGCCTAAAGGACCTCTACAACCGTACAAGAAGTAGGAAAGCAGGAGAACAGTGAGACCGCCAGATGAATCGTAAATGTAATAGTTAGCCTACATTTTTATTCGTTTTTCATTATTATTTCGGAATATTTCATTTAGAATAATTGTTTCATTGCACAGCAACTATAATTCCAGCATACAGAATAATCAGTTTTTATGTTCCTCATACCCAAAATAATAAAAAAAAGCCTATAATTTGTTTATACGTTCTAGTGTTGGAATATTCAATTTAGGAATATATGCTTTGCCCAAAAATGAAATATTATTATATGAAAGTGTAGAGAATAAATCAAAGAATTGAACTGTAAACTTGTAAATTATTATTCCATAAAAGTATTTGACTTAGTTTTACTTGAATTACAAAATGAGATGAAACAAATGAAACCTCGCGGCGATAAAGGACATATAAAAAATGACCGTTGGACAGCGTGGGAAGTGTTGGTACATGGGTTGAGATCACTATCACGACGCTTTAACATCGTTTGTTTTCATTATTTATAATATTGGAATATGATATGGAACATTGTTAAGTTTTACTTATTTATGTATTTAAATATTTAATTCTATGTTTTCCCTCAATAACGCGATATTTTTAGCTACCTTACGCATTATTAACCTAAATAAAACACAATGCCCCAGAAAATCTTTAGCAGTTAAAGCTCAAGAAAAGAAAAACGAGAACTAAAAACTCCGGAATCGCGGGAATTGCAAAATAATGTTTCACTGGCTAAACCTTCTGCTTACTTCTTTTTTTACTGGTACACAATATTTAACCTAAGCTCAAAACCACATTTGTTATTTCAACGAGCGAGGTCTACTGTTCACAGAACTACTAGTAGAAGTAAAGAGCTACAGTTAAAAGTATTATTGTAACAGAATACATTTATTGTGTAGTTCCCAGTACGTTCTAAGCAGTACTCGATCCGTTCTCCTGACTTTAGGTCTATCCATAAAAGTAACTGTAATATACCAACTTCAGAGAATGTGTTTACTACTTCCGCTCATAAGGAAACATACAAAACCTATCGAACAATGGCGGCTCTCGTACAGCCACTATTGATACTATCGCTAACAGTTAATATAATAAGTAATTTTTTTTTAATTCTTTTGTATTCTCGAAAAATATATAATCCTTAAGCTCAAGGGTCTGCGTTAGAGGCGGCCATGATGGATTTTTATCCCGTAAGAAAGAGCAAAGTTAAATTTAAAACCATTTATTTCCTTTATTTTTTATCATAAAATTGTTTGCAAGGTCTCATTTTAACCACAGCCACAATACGCATCCGTTTTGCGTTTCACATTTTTTTTTAAATCCCTTTCATTCGTCACGTAATTGACATTTTTAAAGTACCAAGTTTGAAAGTTTCTCTTTACAGAATAAAATATGTTGACCACTAAAACGTGACCCTGACGATATAAGACTCTTAAACTGCCAAAATTGGTTTTCTCGTGCCCAAAAACATATACAATGATATCCCACACTGTATTTTCAAAATGTTGACCCCAAAAACGTGACCCCGACGCGCTACGACTCACGCTAGAAAGCTCAAAAGTTTTTCAACTCTCCGCGATGAAATTACGAAGATTTTAGCACCACCAAAAGTTGTCTACGTCGTCTGTGAGTGCATATATCATATGGAAGACAGACAGACAAGCAAGAATTTTCGCAAGATGTATGTTTTTGAGAATAATCAGTTTTTATGTTCCTCATACCCAAAATAATACAAAAAAGCCTATAATTTGTTTATACGTTCTAGTGTTGGAATATTCAATTTATGAATATACGCTTTGCCCAAAAATGAAATATTATTATAAGAAAGTGTAGAGAATAAATCAAAGAATTGAACTGTATAAATGTATTTCACTTAGTTTTACTTGTATCACAAAATTCGATCAAACTGATAAAACCTCTCACGGACGAAGCCTATACAATATCCTGCCTGGCTTAGACCGTGAGAACAAAGCTAGTCAAACTATAAGAGTGACGGCTGATTGGAAGGCAGTTTTAGAAAGTTATAATCTTGACGAATCCAAATATATCTTTATATTATTTTCGAAACAGTTCTGTCGAGCGATATTGGGAAATATAAAAGTGCCGTATTTGTGTAAATTCCTTGTGCTTTCTCGCGCGGCATCAATTGATTTAAAAACTACAATTTTAAAACAATGATTACATACGTAAATATTTGTTTTAGAACAAATTTGTAAAAAACCAAAATTAATGTTTAAATCATTTCCTTCCCAAAGGTTTTTGTTTTATTGCGTTTAGATAATTTTTAGTGGGTGAAATATTCAATACAAGTAGAGTTGTCGATTGAGTAGTTTGCGACTCACGCCAAGCGATGTGATTGCTCACTTTGATCAGTCAACCATTTGTAGAGTTTTAAGGAAGCTAAATTTTATACTAATTACATTTACTTACATTTTTGAATCAGTCACGTCCTATTTAACTCTCAGCCTGACAATAACTGAGTTTTGTTACAACAATAATATATCATACTGAAATTCTTTAAACGGGAATATTTTTACCTTTCGGAAACCCGATCAGCTGTGTTTGACAGGTTGAGATAGTAATGTTTCCCCCTCTTGGCAAGCTCACCTGGGTTCGTGGTATTGTTCTGGTTAATTTTAAACGTTTTCCAAAATTATTATTTTATTTTATTGATAGTATTATTGGCTAGGACTGTTCATTGGATAACTTCCAGAACATCAGACCATCGTGGACATGAATTATTCGTCAGAGAAATTAGGCCTACCTAACTATGCTGAGGGAATTTTTAACTGGTAAATGTGTACAATTATAAGGATTATAAAACTGCAGGCCTCTTTGTTGAAATTTTATACTTATATACATTATTATCTTTATATATATAAAAGCCAAATCCACTGACTCACTGATCACGATTTCTCAAAAACTACAGAATGGATTGGAACGCAATTTGGTATGTAGCTTCCTCTAGGAGGTGGTCACAAAGAAAGGTTTTCAAAAAATTCGAAATTTTAGAGGGGGTTTGGGGGGTTAAAGTTACTAAATCACGATTTCTCCAAAATAAACAAACGGATTGGAATGCAATTTGGTATGTGGCTTCCTCTAGGACCCTTGGTGGTCGGTAAGAAAGGTTTTCAAAAAATTCAAAATTTTAGTGGGGCTTTTGGGGGTTAAAGTTACTAAAAAAAAAAACACCCAACGGATCGGAATGAATTTTAGTATGTAGCTTCCTCTAGGGCCCTAGGTGCTCGCTAAGAAAGGGTTTAAAAAAATTCGAAATTTTAGCGGGGTTTGGTGTGTCAAAGTTACAAAAAAAAAAAAAAAAAACACCGAACGGTATGGAATGAAATGTAGTATGTAGCTTCCTCTAGGGCCCTAGGTGCTCGTTAAGAAAGGGTTTTTAAAAAATCGCAATTTTAGGAGGGTTTGGAGGTCAAAGTTACTAAAAAAAAACCACAGAACGGATTGGAATGAAATTTAAATAAACTTGTTGAACTTACCGTCCAATAGTCAAATTTTGACTATTGGACGGTAAGTTCAACAAGTTTATTTAATAAACAATTGTCGGTATGGCGAGCATAAACAATAATAATGAAATTTAGTATGTAGCTTCTTCTTGGGCCCTAGGTGATCGATATGAAACGGTTTTTAAAAATTTATGTGTACTAATTGGTTTGTTCAACTCGGCATCCTATACAAACACAGTAAATACTACAATATTGTATGGACATTTGTTGTCATTACCTTTTAACTTAGCTATTATCCTTCATCCGATTGTTTTGACAGTTACACCATCCGATAGGGAATCAAAAGGGCTACAAAAAAGGTGTCTTGACATTTTTCGTTAAAATGTACGGTTTTGGAGTAATTTAGGTTTGAAATTTTCAAACAGCCGCCATTTTGAAACGCATGATTGGATTTAATCGTTTATTTTTTTTGAGGTATATCATTGACAGCTTAAACTTCATGCCAAGTTTGAACTCAATCAGTCAAACCGTTCTCTAGATATGAATTATTTTGTACAAAAAACAAAATGGCGGATATCTGGAAAACGAAGCGTTTTCGGACCTATGTTTATAGGAACTTTTTTCATTATTTTCACCAGTAGAACACGTCCTGCAATTCTTTCCGTTTCTTCCTGATACACCCTGTATATGCTGCATTTAAAGATATTACGTATTTTTTAAATAAAACAAAATGGCGTATAACTGGAAAACGAAGCATTTCCGAACCTATTATTATACGAAATTTTTTCTTTATTTTCTATACTAATAGGTTTGTTGTGTGTGTGTGTGTATAAAGTAATCTCTGGAACTACTGAACCAACTGCAACATTTTTTGTATATAAAACGCTACGCTATCTCTCAGTAGCATAGACTATGATTATTCATTTTGTTTGAAAAATTTTGTTATCAATATTTGTAAATTCAGTCGGAAAAAACTCTTAGGTTAGGCCTAGACTGATGAACCAACACATTATGCCTTGAATGTATTTGCATTCATTACCATAGCAACCGACTGAATAAAATAACAGATAAAACAGCTGTTTGATACAATATTTCCATTAACAGCTGATTTAAAACTTTGAAGCAACTATTTGTATTTCTTACTTTTAGTTAAATTTTTTCTTAATGCCTTGCTGGTTTTTTAACCTTTATTTCAACTGTAAATAAAGGTAAGAAATCATGTAATAAATACATGTAAAAAATTTCAGCTCTCTAGCTTTTTGTATAACAATTAATATTTATTGTTTTAAGGGCTGTTACTACATTTTCACCCCTTAGCATGTAACAAAATGTAAAACTGGTTTATTTGTTGTATGTATTTTTTAAGAAGTAAATGCAAAAAAATCATATTTCTAGCTTTAAGGTAAGTATAAAGATCCACAGTTACTGTTTTAGAGGTTGTTTCAACCCCTATCGGGTCCAATTGTGAATCTGAACCATCCAGGGACCCAGTCAAACACAGACACAAAATTTCATCAAAATCGGTCCAGGCGTTTAGGAATAGTTCAGTGTCAAACATATGTACAGAAGAATTATATAAATTCTATAAGGATTGCAATATACGTTGTGGCTCATGTATAATATTAAGGGTCTGCTCCAGTAAACGAGAAAGCAACCGGAAACGCAACCGCTTCTCACTGTATCCCTATCTAAACAGTGCAATTTCTTGCAGCTGAACGCTTTGACATTGCCTCATTTCAAACCCTTTTATAAGTCTATCTTTTGTAATTGAGTGTTGAAAAAAAAACTAAATATTCTTTATAAAATTTCGGATCCGGCTTGCAAATTATTTTTCATTATTATTTTTTTATTGTGTAAGGAAAAAAAATTCAAAGTTTGTACTTACAAAATGTCAATTACATGATAAATTAAAAGCATTTAAAAAAATGTAAATTGCAAGACGGATGCGTATTGTGACTGTGCTTAAAATGAGACCTTGCAAACAATTTTTTGGTAAAAAGTAAACGAAATAAATGGTTTTAAATTTAACATTGCTCTTATGGGATAAAAATCCAAGATGGCCGCCACTACAGCAGACCCTTAAACATAACATTTTACCAAAATCCTTACACATACGCCGTACTTCCTGAAGTCAAGAAACATTTATGCTAAATTTGAAGAAAATATATCAACGCTGTTTGGTTGCTATAGCGTAACAAACAGATAAAGGAAATGTCGAACAGCTTTGAAACAGGACCTAAGGTCAATCATACGAATGCTAGCAACTTCTGATACGCTTTCAAAAAAAATTTAATCTAGCTGTATGTAAGACAAATATGTTTGTACACAACCCCATGTTTTTGCAGCATCTAAAACATTCATTTCGGAACCAGATTTCCTCCGAATTCAATATACCCCTCCTCCAGCAAATTGAGAACCAGAGCGTGAAAGTACCGCGGTAAAAGCGAATAATATAAAACATGAGATGGGGTAGAAGGGCGTTCAATGAAAGCGTTCTATTTGAGGGTAGTTTGTACATTTAACAGATATTGATTGAAAACAACTTCTCTCAAACGAGTCTTTAAGTGAATAACTTAAATGTCTCCATTAAATTAATTCATGGAGTAAGTTAAAAACGAGCATTTTAATTCCCTTTATAAATACAGTGTGTCTTTTTGGGACGTTGTTCCGCGCGTTATGGTAGGAGTTAACAAATAGAAAATGTAATGCGTAACGAAAATAAACGGTATCAGTTGACTGACACAAACTTTCTCCCAACTTACTGTAATCAAAATAATATTGTTTTTAATCATTTTATTTTTTACTACTTTTTAGAACAAAACAAAAAAATAATATTCTACCTACGTCAATCGTATAAAAAAATTATTGTCCCAGGCGGGATTCGATCGCGCGACCTTTGAATTACTGGCCGAGCTCACTACCGTGGTGCTACCCCGTGCAGCCCGTGAGGCCGCCGCCGCGATGCTAGAATGACAACACAAACTTGTTTATTTTTAAAACATTTCCCCATAATTATAAAACGTCGAAGTTTTGATAAAAGCGGGTGGTTTCATTTTGTTTGGCATCTTAAGCACTATAAATACTGAAAATTTGATCAAAATCGTTAGAGCCGTTTTTGAGAAATTTGCATTTTTGTCGTTTTTTATGGGTTTTTAGGGGTAAATTACCCTTAAAAATTAAAAATTCCAAAAAATGAAAAAAACGCCTGGAGATGTTAGGGTTTAGTACCTACATACCAAATTTCATGAAAATCGGACCAATAGTGTCCTCTCTGGTCGTGTATACATACAGACAGACTGACAGACAGACACCACTCTAAAAACACTTTTTTGGGTTCAGGGAGCACCAAAACAAAAAATTCCACTAAAAATATTTTTGGGTTCAGGGAGCACCAACACAGATAATTGCACTAAACAATTTTTTGGGGTTCTGGGAGCACCAAAACAGATAATTCAACTGAAAATTCAAATTCGAACATTTTTACGGAAACAATACTTTCTCCATATAGTACGTATAGGGTGGAGAAAGTAAAAAGTGTTATTAATTGGTAGCTATGGCAATGACAAATATAAAATACGAGTAACGATGGTAATAATGGTTGCTATGGTAATGAATGTAAATACATTCAAGAAACATGTGTTTTGGTTCATCAATAATTTAAATTAAGAGACGATCGGTTCCGTTCGGCGTAGTTAAGTTATTATCTTCAAGCGCTGAAATACATTCAATAAACATAAAGTGTTTGTTTGTCAGTCTAGGCCTAACCTAAAATTATTGTGTGTATATTTAATTTATTTCACCTGCCTTAGCGGCAACATACATACAATAATTTTAGGTTAGGCCTAGGAAGTAATTTTAAGTCTAGGCCTAACCTAAAATTATTGTATGCATGTTGCCGTTAAGCCAGGTCAAATAAATTAAACATACGCACTATAATTTTAGGTTAGGCCTGGACTGATGAACGAACATTTTATGTTTATTGAATATTTACAATGAATGGACATTTAACTGCGTTTACCATCTTAGCTTTGATGTTATAATTAATTCTACACCTTTATTATAATAACATTAAACGTACGGAAACAGTAAATATTTGTATAAAAAACAATCTAGTTATAAACGGCCATTGAAAGATTAAAATTATGTGCGTATGTTGCCAATAAGGCTGGAAAAGAATTGCAGACAAGGGGTGATGAACTTCGTTCCTGACGAGGGTCGCACGACCGCACACATTTCCTTTTTTTTAATGGACTACCATGAAATATTTGTATCTTGTAAAGTACACATCTGACAACACACTTTAAGTAGGAAATCCCTTTCCTTATTTTGAGACACTCAAAATATTTAGATAAAATATTAATACAACTTTTAATTTCTTAGGTTATTTTACACTTTTTGACTTGTAAGTCGTTTTTGTTCTGTTTTGTTTGATACGATTAATTGTTTAAAAGGTGGGAGGCGAATAGAGTTTTTAAAACGCCCTAACTGAGCAGAGGTCATTTTTGTACGCAAACGTTTCGAACCCATGAAAACCTTCTTAACACAAACAAATAACTTTTTAAAATCAACAAAAAAAAGTGAATAGTTTTACAAATAATAATGTTACAGAATGCGACAAAACCGCTAATTTGTCATACATGAAAAAAAAAGTTGTTATCAGGAAGTTCATTGCCAGCTGAAATTAGCTGATAATTAAAATCATGATACCACATGTTCATGAATGATCAATTGGTAGTTTGTACTCATAATTCCTCTGTATTATGGTTTTACAAAATCAACAAATAAACGTGTCAGTTGATTTTAAATCGTTATTTGTTCGTCTAAACAATATTTTGTATTCTTGTTACGAGCGTTTTCATTGGGTTAAAGCCTTCCATTCAGTTTTTTAACCTTATATCCCTCTAGCTTTTACACGGTTTGTCGTATAAAACAAAAGACATAAGATGATTTGTAAAGTCCAAAACCGCCATAAAGTATAGGACTTCCATAAGAAATGTTGAAGTTGTCCGGCGGCCATTTTCTCTAGATATTTTCCAATTTCTCAAACAACTAGTAATGGTTCCCCATTTAAAGTTTCCTGTCAGATTCATAGTTTAGAAGAAACCAATAGCATTGATAAGTATCGTGAGTAAATAATGCAAGTATTATTTTCGATGTACAAAGTTCAATTTAAAATACACCACTGTCTACGTTTTAAATCAGGAACCTATTTAAAGCTTAGAGGAAGCAAAAATACATAACACAATTTCTGAACAAAATAAAAACACTTTTTAAAAAGCAAATATTGTGTTGTTCCTCATTTGGTAACATTATATCTGCAGTAGATTACGTTGTCAGAATGTGCATTTGTGGAAAATCTTCTCCAAAAGTTCACGTTTCTGCCCCGGAAGCTACGTTCACCCCCCCCCCCCCCCCCCCGGAACAGAAACACGTCGAGTATTGTGTCGTTTTGCTTAACTTCGCGCATTTTAAATCAACGTAAATAAATAGCCGTATTACAATATGAAATCTGCTGACCATTGGTAAATTTCAAAAACGCACCAACATACAAGATAGCCCAACACATTGGGAGGATACTGCACAATAAAATAACATTAGATAATAACAGAAGTTTAACCAATACATTAGACCTAATAGAGAAAATAGAAAACACTACAATTAAATCAGGCATGAAACTTATCTCCTTCGACGTAAGCGACCTATACACTAATATACCAGTCCAAGAGGTAATACAAATAGTACAGGACAATTTAACAAAGAACAATAAATTAAACACACACGAAATCATTGAACTTCATCAAGGAGATTACAAAACAGAATTATTTTGAGCATAACGGACATTACTACAGCCAGAGCAAAGGAGTCCCCATGGGCTCACCCATATCAGGAATTCTCGCTGAAACTTTCTTTAATCATATTGAAAACAACTTCATCCTAACAAAACAAAACAAGCTCAGTGATAATATCATATATTACCACAGATATGTTGATGACACAATCATGTTGTTTAAGGGCAGTAATAGGCAAATACAAGAATTGAGCAATTTCATGAACAATATCCAGTGGCGGCTCGTGAGTAAAATGCTGGGGGGGCACACACCACTGGGGTGTTTGTACATTTTGTGTATTTTAGTGAGTTTTTAAGGCAATCTAGGTATTAAATTTGTGATGCCAAATGTTTCTGAAATACTTATCATATGTAAATCTGAAATACTCTACTTACATACCTTTAGTTATATTGCTTGTAGCAGAAGTCCATCCTTCTTTCCGACTCACTAGATACGTCGCTCTGCGCATGCTCGGACGCCGTCCCAAGCCTTCCATAAGGCACAAGCTTAGACGCGTCATAGCACCAGCAGCCCCCACCACTACCACTCTTCATATAACTGCATGGTAATGAATTGGGGCGTTCTGGCCAGCGACCCACGGCTACAAATACATACTTCTCGCGCTATTTTTGCGTGTTTTTTCCTACATTTTCGATGTATGTGATTGAAAAAAACACTTTGGTTAGTTAGATGTATAATTATAATTGAATGGGTATTTAATTTTTTTTTTCAAATCTTTTGGAGGGGCGGCGTCCGAGAGCCCTTATGGACAAGCCGCCACTGCAATATACACCCTAACCTGAACTTTACACAGGAAACAGAACAGAACAATTCATTAAACTATATGGACCTAACAATTTCAAAACAAGAAGGACAACACAAGTTCAAAATCTTCAGGAAACCCACAAATACAGACCAAACCATTCACGAGACATCCAACCACCCAATAACACATAAAATGGCAGCGTACAACCACATGATCAATAGACTGATATCGGTTCCAATGGATGAAGCCGATTAAAAAGAAGAACTAAACTTAATAAAACACATTGCCCAAAAAAACGGATACAACCCAAAAATAGTAGACACAATTCATAGAAAAATGATACAAAAAAGAAATAGTACCAAACCAAATAAAAAACAAGAGAATAAATTCGTAGTATTAAAACACAACCCTAAATTTAACAATACCATTGCTAACGTTTTCAGACAACAAGGCTACAAAATAGCCTACAAAACCAACTCAAACCTACAACATACATTAAATAGCAACAAAACCTCAAACCAAGTCAATTTCATGAATACCGGTATATACAAGTTAAACTGCAGTTCTTGTGACAAATTCTACGTGGGACATACAGGGCGGCCTTTCAAAAAACGGTATAAAGGCCCTGAGACACCCGGAAAAATCAAAATTCGCTGAACACCTTGTGAACTATGATCATGCTTATAAAAACATAGAACACAACATGGAAATATTACAAAAATGTGAAAAAGGGGATTACATGAACCGCGTAGAAGAATATCACATATACAGAAATGAACAAGAGCACCCGGACAAATTGCTAAATGACAAAAAACAGTTTGATGCAACCCCCACTTTCGAGCTAATAAGCCAGCTTAATAGGAAGTAGACATCAGCTGATAAAGCACCAGTACACTGTACAGTGTCAACCTAATAACATGTTTGAACTTTATTTGTGCGCGTGTGTCGTTTGTGTTTTATGTGTTTTCTATAAATTATGTTAAACGTTTTTAAATGTGTTTTGACCACCCGACGATGGAAGAACTAAATTCCGAAACACGTGTCGGGGAATATATGTATTGAAGGTAAAACTTTAAATAAAAGGATTGCTGGCGGTAAGTAACATATTAAAAAGTTAAATAAACGTAATCAATCCACGTATTAAATAATTCGACCACGCAGCTTAACGGCTGACGTGAGTTGAGCAAATTTTAAAAATTAAGTTTATAGGCCTATGTTTTAGGCTTTCAACCAATAATCTCACGACGGTGCAGAATAGCTGAACAATGGTTCGCACGCCATTCCGCATATTGGGATTATCTTCAATACACAATGCATTGCGTGCTTCGCAAGCAAACGTATAAAATCTGCCACGTGTCTTTGATCAGGGTACTTTTATGGTATATTACTTTTTGATCGATTTTTGGGAAACCAAAAGAGCTATAAGGTCGCGCAAAAAAAACTAAATGTGCAGAACAACATCCTACATTTATATTTGTAGAAAAAACTCTAAAAACATTTATTCTCGTAGGAAAAATCTAAAACAATAGTTACTTCCTGTCAAAAACCGTGCTTCCGATTGTTGGATTTTTTGGCTAACGAACTCGTCCGAGCGACGTAGACAACCAACATGTGTACCAAATTTGGACAAAATCGGACTTAAAATGCGGCCGCTAGAGTGCGAACACTTATATACATATGATTTTTAATGACACTCCAAAACGTGTTCTGGGGACCATGATCGATGCTCATTTGCTACTCCCAACATTGTGTCTTACCATAAGGGCCACTGCCACAGCTCATTTTTCCTATGGAAATTCGCTAATAAGGTAGACAAAGTACTCCTAACTTGTGAATGTTCGCACGGGTCAGCTAGTTATAGGCCTACAGAAACACGGACGAACAAAAATTAGTGTTGGTCAAAATAACAGATCCGCGACTCATAAACCAATTACACATAGACTAAGGAGCTATCATTAATTCTTTCCTCTTTTCATACTATTTGAAGACAGTTTATATAAAAATAAAGACATCCGTTAAACGCGTTTTCATCAAGCAAGGGGAAACGTAGCACTTCTCATTTCTTTTAGAATCGTCCTCAAACCGTGAAGTTGTAGCTTCAAAACATTCTAAGAAACTCAAGTGTCAACTTTTGATCGTCGCATTAACACAAATTCAACGCCTCTCCAGTTTACCAAGTTTTTATAAAGTTTGTCCCAGTGATTAAAAGTTTAGCCTTGAGAGTATTGGGACATTGACGGTTTTTGTTCGGTGTGAGGATTTGTTTAGTGGATGCTGGTGGTAATTGCGTATTTTAAATTGAATTAAAAATGCAGTAGTACAGTGAGTCCGTATAGTTGTGTTGGGACTTTAATTACAATGTAGGCTACTGTATGGACCAAAAAACACTTAAACTTTATTTCTATAAAACATTTGAGTAAATATTAATTGACCGAGCGTAAGCGAGGTCTCCGTTTTAACTCGACCGTTCGGCATTTCGTCTGTGTGTCTGTATGTCTGTGTGTCTGTGTGTCTGTCTCACGATTACGGCCAAACGCCTTGACCAATTTTGATGATTTTCCATTGCATGAATGTTCCTTATTCCAAGGCCGAGCAATATATATATATGGGTTTTTCCCATTTTTCATTTTTAACCCCTTAAATAAAATAAAATTGGCGACCGGACCGTTTCTCTTAATGTAAGCTTTTTTCCAAAGCCAGTTTGTGGCTTCACCATAAGTCGAATTTAAAAACTAATAACATTTTGCTAAAAGCAAATTAAATTTTAAACAAAATTGTATTCTATATTTTTTCCGTATCTCTAACGGTAAGCTCCCAAAATGGCCGTAAACTTCGAATTTGTTAAAAATCGTCCAAGTTTTTGTATTTCAACCATGTTTTTATACGTTTATTCTAAACCAATTCAAAAGTGTTCCATAGCTTTTTTGTAGATAAAGGTTTAAAGATTTCATATATGCCAGTAAAAAAATGATTGAAGTAATTTTAATTAAGAAAGTTATTAGCTCAAGAAACAATCACGTTCAGTAAAGAAAGGAAAATGTTTAACTTTAGGCCTACATAAAAAGTAATAAAAATTATTGTAATTTTTTTCATAAATGTAAAAAAGTTTCGTAATTTAGTTCTAAATAGAATTGTATAAAAATATTTATCAATTTCAAATTTCTTATTTTGAAAACACCAGTTTTTATGTTCCTACTACAAGACTGCTAACAAACTTAGGCCTGTTTTGAATAGTAATTTAGGAATATATCATTTGCCCAAAAATGACATATTATTATAAGAAAGTGTAGAGGATAAAATCAAAGAATTGAACTGTATACCTGTAAATTATCATTGTAAATTTCGTAAAAGTATTTGACTTAGCTTTACTTGAATTAAAAAATGAGAAAAAACAAATGAAACCTCGCGACGATAAAGGACATACAAAAAATGACCGTAGGACACCGTGGGAAGTGTTGGTACATGGGTTGAGATCACTATCACGACGTTTTAACATCGTTGTTTTATTATTTCTAATATTGGAATATGATATGGAACTTAAGTTAACTTATGATACATTGTTAAGTTTGAGTTATTTAAGTATGTAAATATTTAATTGTATGTTGTCCCTCTATAACGCAATATTTTTAGCTAACTTACGCATTATTAACCTAAATAAAACGCAATGCCTTTAAAAGAAAATATTTAGCAGTTAAAGCTCAAGAAAAAAAAATAAAAACGAGAACTAGAAATCCCGGAATCGCGGGAATTGTAAATAATGTTTCACTGATAATGATTTCAATACTTCGGCATTTTAATGCGAGCCGAAGTAATTCTTATTTGTAGGAAGTAGAGCAACAAAGTCATATAAATTGTCTAGACCTCAAAAAAAAGTTGAAAATGGTAATCTTAGTTACGGTATTTTTAGGAAATCTACGTTTGCTGACAATATTATACATTTTACAATACAACTTCTTTTGGTCACAAGTTGGCCGCCTTCCATAGTATGTCGAATCGTCTTATTAACATTTACATGTCTATAATAACGATTTTACTTTCTCACTATACTATAGTATAAAGTATAGTGATCGCAAAAAAAATCAATGTTGAGATTTTTGTGGAAATATCCGTTTTGAGACCCCTGAGCCCAAAAAAGTGGTTTGTACAATATGTCTGTATGTATATCTGTATGTCTGTATGCAGCCTATACAAAGCTAGAGCGAAAACTATTCGATTGATTTCAAACAAATGTGCACCAGACATGTCAAGTAGGTCTGTACAGATGCACGAAAAACGGTTTTGAAAATTTTTGAAAAACAACCCCCTTTTTGGCAAAAAACTCCAAAAATCAGTTATTATTTAAAAAAAAAAACGGCTCTAACGATTTTTAAAAAATTTGGCTTATTTGTAGCCTTTAATGAACCCTACCATATTCAAAAAACAGTGTCTTTCTAAAAATTCCCGTTTAGTTAATAATAATAATAAGTGATTTTGGGGGGTTTTTTGGCCATAAATAAGGTTTTTTTAAAACATTTTTCAAAATCTTTTTTCATGCATCTATACAAGCCTAATTGACGTGTGTGGTGCAAATTTGTTCGAAATCGATCGAATAGTTTTCTCTCTAGATAATAATAATTATATTTATTAGTTAATCTTCTACTTTAATAAAAAAACACCTCTCCTACCCCACCATACAAGTCACATTGAATCTGTTTAATAATTTAAATATGTTTGTGAGAAAATATGTGCCAGTTTCTGGTACCGTTTATTTGTAAAGAATTCGCTTTTATTACACAAATTGCTATACATATGGATATGATGTTAATCTTATTGAACACATGCTTAAAACAAAACAACCCTTAAGTATTTTATAACAATAACAATAGCCTACACTAATTCTCACACCCATAAGTTTAGTAATCAAACGCGTTTCGATGACAAAGTCGTCATCTTCAGTGATACATGAGCTATAATTAAAACGTAGTTTAACATATGACTAAGCTACATATTTGTATACCCCTCTACAAGAGTGGGCATGGTCTTAGTCTCTAAACAACCAATAGGGTTACCGTAACAACAGACAGTAAAAAACCAAAGTGACTAGGAGAGAGAGGGAGGATATTATTACATAATAGTATTTTTATTTTTAAATAATTCCTTCTCACTCGTCAAACTCAAAGTTTATTAATAAAACCCTAAATTACTAAATATTCCCAACAGATGATTCCAATATAACTGCAATATAATAAGTGGCGTAGAATCAACTCTGATAAGATAATTCGACCACGCAGCTGGACCGCTGACGTGAGTTGAGCAAATTTCCAAAATTAATTTTATATGCCTATATTTTAGGGTATCAACCAACAATTTGGGAAATAGGTCTACTCATGAAGGCATTGAACAGCTGTCTGTGTGTACGCAATATATTAGTAGAATTTGTTTGCGAATAGTGGCCTCGCAAGTTTGCACCACTTGGCTTCGAACCGGGAACTTTTATGGTATTTTACGTTCTGGTCGATTTTGGGGGGAACCAAGCGAGCTATAAGGTCGCGTAAAAAAACAAAATGTGCAGAATTACATCCTACATTTATATTTTTAGAAAAAACTGTAAAAAAGGTTCATTCTCGTAGTAAAAATCTCAAAAATATTTACTTCCGGTCACAAAACGTACTTCCGGTTGTTGGATTTTTTTGGTTAACGAACTCGTCCGAGCTACGTAGACAACCTACACGTGTACCAAATTTGGACCAAATCGGACTTAAAATGCGGCCGCTAGAGTGCGAACACATATATACTTATATATATATGAATTTTAATGACCCCCAAAACGTGTTCTGGGGACCATGATCGGTGCTCATTTGCTACTCCCGACTTTGGGTCTCACCATAAGGGCCACTGCAATAGATCATTTTTCCTATGGAAATTCGCTAATAACTGTTATACAGAACGCGTTGTCGTCAATTATAAAATACTTCGAAGCAAGGCTTCACGTCAGGCCACAAACACAAAGGTTTCTTCTAGGCCAGATGTCCAATGCTTGTTCTACTCTTTGGCTTTAATTATACATGACACGATTCACTGGGGTTTAAAATGAGGACCAGAGTTGTTAGTCTTGTTTCAAACAGTTGGCTCAGGTTCAAACCATATACTTTAAAAGTAACAGGAGATATTTAATTTACTCAACAAAAAAATACTGTATAGCAGATATGAGTAAACCGGTAACTTTTGGAACCTCCTGTGAAATTCAAGCAGCATCCGAAATATTTTTTATGAATTTCAGGTGTGCAGAGATGGTTGTTTCTTGTGGGATTTGTTTGGCGAACCGATTGAGGGAGTAGGGAGGCTAAGGTTTACGGGGGAACTGACGAGAGGCCACTTTGGTGTTCTCATTCCTCTCACACCTTCTTTACCTGACAACTCAATGGATATAAGTGTGGAGGAAATACAGTTAGCTTCCCAATCCCAGGTTTCAGAGGGTAGTCTCCAAATTTCTTAACTTCCAACCCTATCGGACGGTGTACATCATCATCTAATGCAGTTCGGTCGCATCCAGAACAAATACCAAAAATCGAGGAAAAAAGACATGAAAGTGTTTTTCTAATACAAATCGCGTAAAAGCACATAGGCAAGCGGTAAAAAAACCACTCAAAATACACAAAAAATCAACTAAAATACTTTAAGATGTAACATTTGCTGTAGGTAACCATATTATTGCAATAACGAAGCAATGTCCTGTCAGCTAATAGGATATAAATATAGACAAGAAAGTGCGTGGAGAGGGAATATGTGATACATAATATTATATTATAATAATACGTTATTATAATTATTATTATAATAATTATCACTTACATATTGAATTATTCTTAGAATTCTATGTAGAGTGCATTCACCAATACCTCACTCAAAATCACTAGTCACTAAATAAATACTGCTTACATTATAATGATCACTATTTTTCGCATACTTATTATAATTGTAATATTATTACATAATTATACTACACATAATATTATTACATAATTATTATAACTAAGTAATGTATATCTACAATATTAATATATATATATATATATATATATATATATTTATAGCATTTATTAGTAACTGCTACACATTAAAAATTTATGAGATATTGCTTCCACTTTAGAAGTGGAATATATAGCATAAAATTTATTTTCACGGGTTCATTCCTATTGGAATATATATCTAGAATAATCTGTTTAATGTTTATATTCCAGAAAATGTGTATATACTCTTTATTTGTTTATCTGGAAATTTTAATAATTTCTGCATCCATCTTCCATATATGTCAATTATAAACAACTGCCTCTGGAGGCAGATTCTAATAACTGACATTTGACGAATATATAAGTAGACCTATAATTATTATAAAGATATAACGTCAAACAGATCTTGTTTCCAATAAAATTACTTGTGTCCATACACATGCATTTCTATACTATATTTTTGACAAAGGCCTAGACATGAAATTTATTAACCGGATCTGTGCTATGCTTCCCTGTGACATTAATAATCAAAACCAAATTGTGTTTCTTCTGCTAATGCTAAAGTCTACTCATTTGTTTTGAGTTTTGAGATGTAATGTTTGTTCTTGAATCTAGTAGATTTCATTGATACAATATTGCCTTGCCTTGAGATCATGAAAATAAATTTAAATAAATAAATTAGTTTACTTCATGTTAATACTTTCGTTAGCAGTTAGTTGTCAATAGTTGTTATAAATATGTCTGTGTTGAGGTTATAGATACAGTGTTACTTTAATGGTTAAACAATGTTAAACAACGAATGGCCTAGGCCTACATTTTGAAATAATTTAGCAGGCGAACCTAATTTCAACAATCTACTAGTCTTTTACCCAGTTTTATGTGTAAAATCCATAATTCAAAATTAGACCTAGGCCTAGTTTTAACAATATTGATAAAACTTGTAATGTAACCCGTTCTCAGCAAATTATATGTAAGCCTAGTAGGCAAAATTGTTGGTTTAGATAGTTTTGTAAAATCTAAATACAATTAGGCTAGTAGTGGTCATTAATTTACCAAAATAGTTAAAACATAAAAATAAATCTACAAAACTTTTAAAACTAGGCCTAAACCAATAACAACGAACCATAAAAAAACTATGTTAAATGCTACGTTTAAAAAGACACTATAAACTCAACTTTGTTAACTTTGCGAAATTAAACAGGACATCATTGTGAAAGAATACATTTATTGGTTGCAAATAAAGGCGTAAGTTTACTATTCGATCCTAGCCTAATATTTTTGCAGACAACGACGTTGTTTTACATTCTACTGTTAAATGTTGAATACAGGTAAACATACTGTGACTAAATACTATAGGTTAGAACCACGGATACTAGAATACACGGTTGGGGTCACGCGCAGGTCCCTGCCGCCCGGCTCGGAGACGTGACGTCACCATGGACCCACCGCCTCGCCGCACTGTATACAGACTACACAGTCCACAATGTCATTCGCTATTCCAACACTAAAACGCGTAACCTGCAGCCTTCAATTTCGTTATATATTTTTAATACTTAGGGACGAAAGTATAATTTTGCAGGCCAGTACGATTTTATATCGGTATTAGTGGACCCGGCAATGCTTCGCTATTGCTTAATTTGAAACTTTGAAAGCCTGTAATTCGTATCCCGTGTAATTCAACATCCTGTAATTCGTATCCCGTGTAATTCAACATAGGCCTAATGATTGTTACACATAATTAATAAAACAACTGATTTGAATCAAAAGTTTAATACAATTTTAGGTTATGCCTTTAAAACCTATGAAATATAATAATTCAAACATCTAATATTACAATTTAACATTATATTATTGTTACACATTATAAATAGAACAGCTTATTTGGACCAAAGGTTTAACACAATTTTAGGTTAGGCCTATTATTATAAAATCAACAAACTTTTTTTGAAAGAGTTTGGAATTATCACCATAGTAACCAGAATAACACATTAATAAATACGAATCAGCTGTTTCATCTTTTATATGGCTGCTTATGGGAAGGATGAATTTTCGCATTTTCTACCCTTTAAATTCAAAATTTTGCAAAATCCTTTCTTAGTACGCCTCTACATTATTGAACGGATGTACCTTCCAAATTTCAAGTCTCTAGCTTTAATAGAATCGGCTCTGCGTTGATCATCAGTCAGGACATTGCATTTTATATAAGAGATATACATTTATTAATATTAAAAGTGCCCTAACCATGCTGTTCCTCTTACGTTTTGTGTAATAATCGCTAGAGTTTGATGAATTTGTGTGCACAAATTTTAAACGATTTTTTTATTCAATGCAAAGTTTGATCATGTTTGACCTAAACCGTAACATTTATAAAGTTGTAATTCGTGTATACTTATCACTGAGTATAAGTTGACCATTTATTTATTTCAGAAACAATTTACATATTTTTTATTTTAACAAGCCATTCGTCCATGAGAGCTCGTATCTGCTCCAACCACCTTCATTAGTCTTCCCCACTAGATATTTTTTAAATATATTTTACATGTAATTGTTTCTGAAATAAATGTTTTACCAGTCTCAGTCTCCAACCAACACCTTGTAAAACCAAGGCAATATTTCGAAGGAAATTTTACAAGAAAACTAGTTGAATATTATGATCGCAGATCTGTCATGGTTAAATAATATTAAGAGCAATACAAACATTTTCTGAAAAAGTTTGTTTATATATCAATAATAGTTTCTTATCAGCAAATTAATTATTAAAATTGTGGAAAATATTTTGTAAATTAATTAATAATACAAGAAATAAAATATTGTTTTACATGAGTAAGTACAATGCATATAACCAATTCACTCGTATATATAATCAATTTATGTATATGTTTATATCATCCAAATTGATATCTTCAGACTTTTGTTACTTGTAGAAGAACGCCCAGAAATGAATAATTATAATATTTAAAGACTAAAAAAACTAATATTTAATATTTATCATAAAAAAAACTAATATTAACTAAAGGAAACTGAGTTAATTGGTCTGAAATTGTATTGTAGACGTACGAAGAATACATTTGGTAATTATTTTCAATTGATAGTTTGAATCAATACTGCAAGAACTCTCTACACACCAGATGCACATTTTCTTTATCCAAACATTAGTAAAATATTACATTTAGTGAGCTTCAAATCTCAATGAACATTATATTGTAATATTTTTTATTTGAACTTATTTATTATGTATTTTATAGTTATAGTTTTACTTTTTCCCCCCACTACTTAACTCTTTGTTTAGCTAGCCAATAGAAAGTTTGGTTAGTTTTTTAACATCTACAACCTAATTCTTACAATCTTCTGTTTATATAATTTTTTATAGTAAGAAAATATTATAAACTATCAAATTTCAAAAATTTTAATATACGGAACGTTTTTGTAAAATCACAAATGTAAATTTCAAGCAGATAACAATTATTATATATGAATACGTTAATATTTAAAGTTAATTGTTCAATTAAAGTGTAATAATTATTAACATAGTTTATCTTAAACCTCAAATAATATATATTCGCAATCGATAAGTAAATCATTAATTATTTACTTTTCATAAGTGTCTGGCAAACGTACTATGCATCACAAAAGCAAAATACAAACTCATTTGAGGTTTTTTAGGATAGTTATCACTAAATGGCGATCAAAAATAAATCTAAATTATTACAATATTCAACCTACTCTACAAAATGGAAAAAACCTATTATTTTGTCTATCCATGTATGTCATTCAATTTGAACACTTTCCAGACAAAAATGAGTTGGTCTTATTTAGTGCCATTAAATAATAGTTTCAAACTTGTCCTTGTTTATGTATATGATACATTTTACTTTAACTCAATCTCCATATTATTATGTAAGGTACCTACGCATTTATTTTTAAATTTTTACTGTAATACACAATTTGGACATTAATTTCCTACTCACCTCTGCCTACTAATAGAGGGGATTGAGTGTTGTTTTAAACAGTACGTTATTCTCCACAGAGCAATAAATATGTACCATTTAACCTTTTAAAATCAGCTATAAAAATATAGGTGGCAATTGAAATAAAGAAACACTACGAAGTCATAGCTTTTTCGTAGTTAAATTTTTGATACAAACTTTTTATATGTTTAATATATAGGCTATATAAAAAAAACTGAAAACGAAAGAAACTTTTAACATTAACAATGTAAATCATGTAATGTCGTAATAGTCAAAGTCCAAATTTACTTGAATCTAATAAGTTGTTTAGAGTCAAACCATTGTAATAAAAATGGTAATTGCAACGAATTTGGAAACAAACAACAGAAGTAAATATCGCATCAAAACAAGCTAGTAAGTTTAGACGTTTTAATTAAAATTAAATAGAAGGTATTTATATTAACACGTCGCAGTAGAGGAATGCTTTTAAAATTTCCCTAAATAAAGTATATATAATTTATAAATACAAAACCAGGACTCATTAATTACTTATTCAAATCACACGACTTGTATAAATGGTTTAGGCAATATAAACAAAATATAGTTTATACATATTATATTTAAAAAAAAGTAGGCTACTTATTACACTCCATCATAAAATTATCCCGATTATAAAGTCAGTTTAGTTATCTATTTAATATAAGTATACGGGCGGCAGGCAGCGTGCCGAGAGGGTGGGTTCAGAGTGACGTCGCTAGCACGTGAGTTTACTGCGCATCCTACTCATGACCCCTACCGTGTATTCTAGTATCTGTGGTTAGAACCTTTTAGGTTTTTTTTTATTATTCATGCATTTCTGATGACATAGGTTAGCCTAGGGTCGTTGCACAAATTTTCTTACAAAGTCAGCTACTTTGCCTCCACAAGTTTTCTATAAGCTTAAATGTTGTATCTAGAACTATTAATAAATAAATAGGCTTTATACTTACTTTTTGATCACTTTATTTGTTTTTAATAAACACTTGATAATAAATATTTAGTGAGCACTGTGGTGAAATAAACAACTAACACTGTTAGGTCATCACAAGTTAGACACACACACACACATTTTTTTATGATGATAATTTACATTATTTAATATATCCTAAATGTAGATTTTGGTAACCCAATTACCACAACGGAGGGTGCTAATCTAAAACTAACACTTAGATTGTATAATACCCACTCCTCAGATGTAGCCTATAGTCTCTCATTGTTAGGCCGCGTCTACAAGTGGTAGGGAGGTTAGGATTTACAATATCAAACTAAGTGAAACTTCTTAAAAATAAAACATTTTTAATTTATGGTCATTTTTACATAACAATTTTCCCATCAAATAATCATAAGAAATTATTTGCGCTTAAAATATACTTAATTTACAACTTTCTCAGATCCACAATCAAAAATTATACTATATATTTAATAGGTTTTTATAAATTGTTAAATAGCTTTAAAAGTATTTGCATAGCTAAAACTGAAACAACTTATTACTTAACACGTTCGCTACCACCATAGTAAATTTTTTTGGTACGCATAGACTATCGTCACATATATGCGACGGCTGGTTTCTATCCACAGACTACTGCCGCAAACGTATGACGCTTGGTCTACTTAAAATAGACTGACATCGCATATTTGTGGTAGTGTTATTTTGTTATTTAACTGCTAATTTTGAAGTACTAGTATATTTTAAAGACCTGATTTATTGGTATAAGTATGTAAGGTCTGCAGCTCATACGCGGTGCTTGGTCTGTAACTTTGACGATTTTGAACGTGGGAATGTGAAGATGTTAAGTTCTCATGAAAATTACCCCTTTCTCACGCCAAAATTCTGGGTTGTTTTCACGTCTTTTTATTTCGTGGGCATGCGAAGACTTGAAGTTCTTCCCACCTTTCTTACGCCTCAATTCTTGGTAGTTTTTCCGCCTTTTTAGAATGGAAAGACGCGAAGTTCTCAGGAATCTTTCTCCCCCTTTTCTCACGTAACAATTCCTGGGAATTCTGTTTTTCTGCCTTTGTATTTCAGTCTTAATTAGCCGAATCTCTGAAGAATATAAGAGCTATTACACTCGACCCAACTTGAAAACGGTTAGTCGGAGGAGGGTAAAAGTTCGTTTCTACCCGTTTCAGACCATTTGGAGACGATATCTAAAATTCATTACTTTATATACTATATATATATATATATATACTATCTGACCCGTGCGAAGCATTCGCATTCTATCTTACTTAAATCCCACTTAATGAAAGTACACTATACTATACGATACTAAATATACAATTAATTAAAAATAGCAATGTAGGGGCGTAACGGCAACTCTCCAGCTGAATATTGTTATCATCAGTGTTGCCAACGCCAGGAAAATATCCCTACAACTTACTTGATCTTACATCACTGTTACTTTCGGATTCTTTATTTCTTTTTCTTTTTTGTTATTTTGTATATTTTCCGGTGTAGCGGTTAAATAAAGCTTTAAAATGATGCCTCATTCATGTGATTTGATGATGTATTAAGGAAGAAAAAAATTGCCTTGAGAAATAATATATGTGATATATATGTTTTATTCCCGGATTGATAAGTGGTAGTAAATATGCTTCAAAATTGCTGATTTTTTGGTAAAAGAATCCTAGTAGGATTCTTCAAATACCCTTTTTTTGTTTTTCGATCCGATTCAAAATGGCGGAGTTATACCGATTAATCGTTTTTGGGTAGGAATTTAAGGGTATATAAGTATATGGGTTTTTCCCACCTTGATAAAATGGTTGTAAATATACTTCAAAATAGCTGAAATTTTAGTGGAAGGGTCCTTGTAGGATGTCCCAGGCACTGATATTTTTATTTTTCGATTTTACACAAAATGGCGGCTTGTTTGATTCAAACCAAAATGGCGAAGTTAGAGCGAGGAAATTGCATTATTTCTATCACTCATAAGTCCGTGTGCAGTTTTTGAGCTATATCGTTCGAAAGGTAATTAAATTTACTACAATCCTGTGCAAAGGTATTTCAGGTACAGACCCCGGAACCAAGAACAAAATTGATAGGAAGCTCCTGATAAATGATTTTCTTCAATATCCGTGTAAGGTTTTTGCGCAATTTCTCCCACTCATAAGCCGGTCTTCAATTTTTGAGCTATATCGTTCGAATGTTAATTAAATTTACTATAATCCTGTGCAAAATTAATTCAGGTACAGTCCCCGGAACAAGGAACAAAATTGATAGGAAGCTCCTGATAAATTATTTTTTTCATTATCCGTGTAAGTATTTTGCTCAATTTCTCCAACTCATAAGCCCGTGTGCCATTTTTCAGCTATATTGTTCGAAAGATAATTAAATTTACTACAATCCTGTGCAAAGTTATTTCAAATATAGTTTCCGGAACAAGGAACAAAATTGATAAGAAGATCCCGATAAATGTTTTTTTCACTATCAATGTAAGGTAATCACGCAATTTCTCCCACTCATAAACCCGAGTGAAATTTGTGAGCTATATCATTCGAAAGGCAGTTAAATTTTTCTATAATACTGTGCAAAGGTATATTTTTAACAGTTTCCGGAACAAGGAACAAAACTCATAAGAAACTCTTATTATATAATGCTAGTTATTCCCTGATAAAAAAATTCAGCTATAGTAATGCGGCAGTGCTGCTTACGGGTTTTTTATAATAATTATAGCCCGACTGGATTGTAAATAACTAATTACTAATTAATTACCTTGTTTTTAGGTGATGCTGCCGAACAATCATTAACTAAATATGGTTTATTACCACTACAAATGACTACATACTTTTTGACTAACTGTTAGCCATTTTCAAATATATACGGAAACGACACACATTTACACACTTAAAACAACGCAAATAAGTTCACATTTAAAATTGCACATAAGACTTATACGAGCGACACGTGTTGTTGGTGATCGTCAATGTGAACTTGATGTCCACTTCCAAAATAAGATACAGTAATTTTAATACTTTAAAAGTTTATAGATTTCTTAAAGGAAGAAGGTTTAACTGCTTAACAATAGTAAAGAATGTACATTACTAGGCAATTTCATTATGCATCGAATGAGATGTTTCTGTTGAATCGCTATTGGTCTCATCGAAACGTATGTGAATTTAGGAAGAAAATCTGTTAGTTCATTTTA
>JAGFPH010002303.1:18638-44030 GCA_018207615.1 Philaenus spumarius | reverse complement strand
AATGTGCAGAATAACATCCTACATTTATAATTTTAGAAAAAACTCCAAAAAAATTTAATTCTCGTAGTAAAAATCTAAAAAAATAGTTACTTTCGGTCAAAAAACGTACTTACGGTTGTTGGATTTTTTTGACTAACGAACTCGTCTGAGGGACGTAGACGACCAACATGTATACCAAATTTGAACCAAATCGAACTTAAAATGCGGCCGCTAGAATGCGAACACATATATAGACCCCTACATATATATATATGAATTTTAATGACCCCCCAAAACGTGTTCTGGGGACCATGATCGGTGCTCATTTGCTACTCCCGACCTTGGGTGTCACCATAAGAGCCACTGCAATAGCTCATTTTTCCTATGGAAATTCGCTAATAATGTAATCGTTCTACTAACATAGAATACATATACGTAGTGGTTTCATTAAATTGGTATACATGTAAGTTTAAATGGAAGTAATTCATTAGTTTTGTAAAGTTGGTATGAAAGTAGCAGCCAGCGAAAGTGAGTTTTAGAAGGATACTAGTAACCAACCGTGAAAATCACAGGCTGATTAATTAGATACACATCAGAAATACTTTATTTAAATAATTCGACCACGCAGCTGAATCGCTGACGGGGGTTGAACAAATTAAAAAAATTAAGTTTACAGGCCTACGTTTTAGGGTTTCAACCAACAATTTGGTAAATAGGTCTGTTCACGACGCGACGGTGCCGAATGGCTGCAAAATGGTTCGGACGCCATTCCGCATATTAGGAGTATCTTCAATACACAAAGCATTGCGTGCTTCGCACGCCAACCCCCGTATTAGGAGTGTCTTCAATACACAATGCATTGTGTGCTTCGCACGCCAACCCCACAATAGGATCCACCACATGACTTACAACTGGGTACTTCTATGGTATTTTACGTTTTGATCGATTTTGGGGGAACCAAGCGAGCTAAGAGGTCGCGTAAAAAAAACAAAATGTGCAGAATAACATCCTACATTTATATTTGTAGAAGAAACTCAAAAAAATCATTTTCGTAGGAAAAATCCTTATTATTGTACACATTTACAGAGTTAAAAATCCCCTTCAGCATACTTAGGTAGGCCTAGATAACTTGCCTTAATATTGTTTTTAGCGAATTTCCATAGGAATAATGAGCTATTGCAGTGGCCCTTATGGTAAGACCAAAGGTCAGGAGTAGCAAATGAGCACCGATCATGGTCCCCAGAACATGTTTTGGGGTGTAATTAAAAATCATATGTATGCATGTGTTCGCACTCTAGCGGGCGCATTTTAAGTCTGATTTGGTTAAAATTTGGTACACATGTTGGTTTTTTACGTCGCTCGGACGAGTTCGTTAGCCAAAAAAATCACACAATCGGATGCACGTTTTTTGATCGGAACTAACTATTTTTTTAGTTATATTAACATACCGAAAATAATTTTCCCTAATCGATCGTCTACCACAGTGGAATATAAATGTGTTGTAATACTCTTGCCACCTGGGTTGCTGATGATTTTCTGAAGAAAACCGCGAATCAACTCCTATAAAAGCAAGTGTACGTCCGTACGCACGTGAGTAACATATAACATAACAGCTGATTTCACACATCATCCGTAATACTTCAACAAACCCAGTACAGCTTATAGTTTGGGGTTATGTTTACAACTTCAATCATTATAATTTCTTGTAAGGTGATGTTTTTTTAATATAGAACTAATGTATGCTTTATAAACAATTATATACGTTATAATATTTGCTTTTAGGTTATAAACTGTATATAAATACAACCTTTTAACATCAATACATTTGTGTATACAAATTTAAAGAAGAGATACATATTCGTTTAGCTTCGGAAACATTCGTACATCTTCGTATAACATATATACATATTAGATTATTAATTTATTCACTGTAATATTTAATCACTTCTAAATCATTTGATCTATCAATATGAAATAAAAAGCAATTAAAAGTTAGTATTTTTATCTTTCTTTAATTATATAATGACGTATATAAATAAAGATGTTTAGGCCTACAGTTTTTTAATCCTGCATTTATTTCTATCTCAAAAGACTAGTACATTTTGAGGTATTAAGCAGTTTCAAGACTTTTAAAACAACATCGTCACACAATTAAATTATAATAAAAAATAATAAAGCAAATTTTGAGCAGTATTACTTAAATTTAAATATTTAAAAAATAAATTTATGGATTGATTCCCATCTAAATTTTCAAGCCGTCCTTAAGACAATTCCCTAGGTTATGCACGGACCTCAATAAATGTGCATACGTATTATAAAGTTTGATGCAAACGATCGGGTTAGTTCTATTAAGTTGGTACACGTGTTATGAGAAATAAATGCATTGTTCTGTATTGTTGGTAGTTTGTGATGGTACATGCAAATACTTTATTTTTTTATATTTATCATAATTGCATAAATCAATACAAGTTATTATTATGCTAACATGGTATACAAAATAAACAGCGTCTGTAATTTATGTTTTTGTGAAGTTGGTAATACATTTGGCAGAAAGTAGTAATACATTATTTCCGTTAAGTTGGTACACATCTGGGTCGACTTGGAGTTTGCTTGTCTGATTTAATTTCACTGAAAGCTTTCCCATTGGACAAAGTGAACGTCTGAATCCGAACCCTTGCAATTAATGACAGTTTGCGATGAAATGAAAGTAACTCTTCCTAAATTAAGGACGCATGTAGGAGAAGTTTAATTTGAATTGACTGGCAAACTGAGATACAGTCTGATACTCCAATATAATATCTTTATGTCTTAGATTCTACTCAAGTAATAAAAACCAGCAACCTCTACAGGGTGATTAAAAAGTGTTAACAAGAACAGGGTGCTTAAAGATGTAAACAAATATTTTCTCGTTATTGTCAAATTACCATTGGAAAATAAAAAGTATTGCAGTGACTATATGGCGAGACTGTTAGTAGTCTATGAACACCGATCATAGTCTTCAGAACACGTTTTTGGGTCTCATTAAAAATTGTATATAGAGTATTTGAAAAGTCTGGAAACGGCATTACATCTCAAAATGCACGAGTCTTATGCGATAGAAATAAATACAGTTATTCACAGCCATAAAAGAACTACTTTTACTTTCTCCCCCCTATACGTAGTATATGGAGAAAGTATTGTTTTCGTCCAAATTTTCGAATTTAAATTTTTAGTGGAATTACCTGTTTTGGGGCTTCCTGAACCCCAAAAAATTGTTTAGTGGAATTATCTGTGTTGGTGCTCCTTGAAGAAAAAAATATTTTTAGTGGAATTATTTGTTTTGGTGCTTCCTGAACCTAAAAAAAGTGTTTTTTTTTTGTGATGTCTGTCCGTGTGTCTGTAAGGATGTGTACAGAGCTGAAGACCATACCAACGGTCCGATTTTGATGAAATTTCGTATGCAGGTGTAGTTCTGGAATATCTCAAGGAGTTTTTTAATTTTTTCAAATTTTTAATTTTTAAGGGGCTTTACCCCAAAAAATTGCCAAAAACCGAAAAAAATCTAAATTTTTCAAAAACGGCTCTAACGATTTTGAAAAAATTGGCTTATTTATAGCCCTTAATGTACCCTACCATATGCAAAAAACCGCACCTTTCTAAAAATTCTCGTTTAGGTAATAATAATCATATCTGATTTTGGGGGGGGGGGTGGATAAAAAGGAGATTGTTTTTCAAAAATTGTCAAAACCTTTTTTCGTGCATCTATACAGGCCTAATTGACATGTTAGGTGCAAATTTGTTCGAAATCGATCGAATAGTTTTAATAATAATAATATTATAATATAGTAATATAATATGGATGTGTGTTACATGCATCTGATATTTTATATGGTATGTCCTACTTTTGCAATTCTAAATAACCACCTCCTTTGCTACTCCTGGGAAGGTATATAGTTTCAATTTGGAGAAAGTATGTGGCAGTTATCTGGTACCATTTATTTTAGTTTGAAATTTTTATCCGCCATTTTAGTATCGCAACCTTCCATGCAATGAACTTATTCTATTTAAATTGGAAGGAAGTCTTTCTTGTGATAAGTGATTTTAATGTAAAATGTTACGAAAAAAGATATTAATAAAAAATGTTTTTGAATACCTAATTCCGTTTTTAAGCTGTCGTCATTCAAATGAGTGAAAACGTAAAATCATTGTTAGATTAAACTTCATGTCAAGTTTAAACTCAATCGGTCAAACCGTTCTCTAGATATGAATTATTTGGTAAAAAACACATACAGGCAGACAGACAGACAAAAAAGTAAGCACCCAGGTTTACATTGTGAAATGTGTTTGTCTCGATCCCAGGAAATCCACAAAATGTCACCAGAGAGTTAGGGGACATTGTGTACATTAATTGACCGAGCGAAGCGAGGTCTCCGTTTTAACTAGACCGTTCGGCATTTCGTCTGTGTGTCTGTCTGTCTGTATGTCTATCTCTCTGTCTGTCTGTTTGTCTCACGATTATGGCCAAACGCCTTGACCGATTGTGATGATTTTTTGCATGAATGTTCCTTATTCCTAGGCCGAGTGAAGTATATATACGGTTTTTTCCATTTTCCATTTTTAACCACTAAATAAAATTAAAATGGCGGCTGAACCGTTTTTCCCAGTGTAAGCTTTTTTCCAAAGCCAGTTTGTGGCTTAACCGTAAGTAGAATTTTAAAACTAATAACATTTTGCCAGTAGCAAATTTCATTTTAAACAGAATTGTATTCTTGATTTTTTTCCATATCTCTAACGGTAAGCTCTCAAAATGGCCGCAAACTTCAAATTTTTTTTAAAGTTTTTGTATTTTAACCATGTTTGTATACGTTTATTCTAAACCAATTCAAAAGTGTTCCGTAGCAATTCATAAAGGTCCAAAGAATTCATATATGCCAGTAAAAAAAATGATTAAAGTAAAATTAACAAAGTTATTAGCTCAAGAAACAAGCATGTTCAGTAACGAAAGGAAAAAGTTCAACTTTAGGCCTACAACATAAATAAATATTGAGCTTGACTTGTGAGAAGATATACTTGATAGAATAAACTTAGAACACAAAATCTCACAACTAATACGTTTATTAACTCAAACGCGTTTCAACGACAAAGTCGCCATCTTCAGTGATGCACGAGCTACAATAGTCAAACTATAACTATTTTTGACCATTGCACCGTAGCTACGGTCAATCCGTAGCTACCGTAGCTGGCGGTGTGCACCGTAGCTCGTGCATCACTAAAGATGGCGACTTTGTCGTTGAAACGCGTTTAAGTTAATAAACGTATTCGTTGTGAGATTTTGTGTTCTAAGTTTATTTTATCAAGATTAGGCCTACATAAAAAGTAGTAAAGATTTTTTTCATAAATGTAAATTTTTTTGTAATTTAGTTCTAAATAGAACACTATAAAAACTTTTATCATTTTCAAATTTCTTATTTTGAAAACACCAGTTTTTATGTTCCTACTACAAGACTGCTAACAAAACTAGGCCTATTTTCAATAGTAGTTTAGGAATACTATATCCTTTGCCCAAAAATGACAAATTATTATAAGAAAGTGTAGAGATTAAATCAAAGATTTGAACTGTATACTTGTAAATTATTATTCCATAAAATAATTTGACTTAGCTTTACTTGAATTACAAAATGAGATGAAACAAATGAAACCTCGCGGCGATAAAGGACATACAAAAAATGACAATTGGACAGCGTGGGAAGTGTTAGTGCATGGGTTGAGATCACTATCACGACGCTTTAACAACGTTCGTTTTCATTATTTCTAATATTGGAATATGATATGGAAGTGTAATTACTTTGTTAAGTTTTAGTTATTTAAGTATGTAAATATTAAATTCTATGTTTTCCCTCAATAACGCGATATTTTTAGCTACCTTACGCATTATTAAACTAAATAAAACACAATGCCCCCTAAAAGAAAATCTTTAGCAGTTAAAACTCAAGAAAAGAAAAAAAAACGAGAACTAGAAACCCCGGAATAGCGGTAAATGCAAAATAATGTTTCACTGGCTAAACCTTCTGGTTCCTTCCTTACTGGCACACTATTTTTAACCTAAGCTCAAAAACCACATTTGTTATTTCAACGAGCGAGGTTTACTGTTCACAGAACTACTAGTAAATATAACAATGGTTTGTTTGTGAGTGCCACTATAACTCCGACAACCCACCTCCATAGCCCTAGAGGGGGGGGGGGGGTATATGGTATGAGGTGAAGAAGGTTTTATTTTATAACTGCAAGTTACGGAGATATCTGGGTGTCAAGAAAGCGCACCGCACCACTGAACTTACTATGAGTAGTATGTGAATCAGCTGGGGATAGAGTGTAGACGAAACTTTCCAAAAGTACCTGAATGTCTAAAATGTTCGAGAATGTTTGGGAATGTTATAGGTTGTTCCAGAATGTTATATAGTGTTTTCTACAAATATCGAGAATGTTCCAGAAGTTTGTGCACAGTCGAAAAGGCTTCATAACGTGGTATAACGTTCTAGAATGTTCTACAAACCGTAAACGGCCTATGAAGTTACAGACTGAAAACCTGGCAGATATTAATCGTAAAGTATATAAAGGAGAAAAAACACACTTGCATTTCGGTTATTTGCGTCTAACGTGCATATTACAATATCAAATAAACGTAAAATTTCTTTGATCAAAAATTTGCCATCAAAGAAATTTGATTCAAACTTTGATGAATCTTTGGTATGTTGTAAACTTTGACAAAGATTAAAAAAAAGAACAGTAAAGTACTAAAATATTAATATAGTGCGCATATTTTACGTAACTCCGAATCTCAAAATTTACTTTTTCAGGTTCCATATATTCCTTGTGTTGCTTTTATATTTTACACTTTCTTTTACTTTCTCACTATTCTATAAGGCCTAGTATAGAGAAAGCATAGTGATCGCAAAAAAAATCGATGTTTTTGCCCCCTGAGTCCAAAAAATTGTTTTTTTTACAAAATGTCTGTCTGTATGTATGTATACAAAGCTAGAGAGACAACTATTCGATCGATTTCGAACAAATTTACACGAAACATGTCAATTAGGCATATATAGATGCACGAAAAAGGGGCTTAGAAAATTTTTGAAAAACAACCCCCTTTTTGGCCAAAAAAAACCCCAAAAAATTAGGTAGGCCTATTATTTTTTTACAACAAAAAAAAACGGCTCTAACGAATCTGATCAAATTTGGCTTATTTGTAGCCATTAATACCATATACAGAAAACCGTATCTTTCTAAAAATTCTTGTTTAGCTAATATTAATAATAATAATAACTGATTTTTATTGTTTTTTTTTTTCTTAAAGGGGTTGTTTTTCAAAATGTTTCAAAACCTTTTTTGTGCGTCTATACTGCAATAATAAAAGTGTTTTTTGCAAATTTGTTCGAAATCGATTGAATAGTTTTCTCTCTAAATAATGATAATAATATTTATTAGTTAATCTCCTACTTTAATAAATCACCTTTTCTACACCACCTACAATTATGAAGCCAACAATGAATCTGTTTAATAATTTAAATACGTTTGTGAGAAAGTATGTGCCAGTTCCTGGTAACGTTTATTACATTTATAATGCGATGGAAAAATTGACGTGGGGAGTTGAAGCTGTGAACACTTTAATTTTACAATATGAAAAAGAAGAAATTTGATTGTGTTTATTTTATTGTAAAAGTATATTTACAAATTATTAAAGATTTATTTTGAAATCTTAAAATCCGATATAATATGAATCACGATCTTTTAAATGTGATTCTTTAATACGAGTTAATAAATAATAATAATAAAAGAATAAACCGAAACATAACCTTAAAATACATCTCGTTAACCCAGCTCACCAAAGAAATTGGACAGGTGTAATATGTTTTCTTTGACAAAGGTTTCATCAAAGATCTCTGATAACAAATTGACCAAATATTTGACGAATAACTTTGATAGTGTAATATGCCCCTAAGGTGTAAAATATTGTTCGTATAAAATATTTTAGGTAAAATGTTTTCATAGACGAACTGACGGAAATCATGGTTTTTGCTCTTGCTGGCGCACAGCTGATCATGTATGTAAACTATAAATAGGAAACATAGATTGGTTTGGACAAAACTCGTTATATATTATTGGGCCAGTGAACTCAAGATATTTCAATCATTTTCCCGTATCTGCGAGCTAAGCCGAGGGTACACCTGCTAATAAAGAAATAAAAGGTTTAAGTATTTAATGTTTCTGATTTGTGGTGTATTTACTGTTGTGAATTTTCATTAGCGAATATCAATAGGAAAAATGATCTATTGCAGTGGCCCTTATGGTAAAACCCAAGGTCGGGGGTAGCAAATGTGCACCGATCATGGTCCCCAGAACACGTTTTGGGTTGTCATTAAAAATCATATATATATGTATATCTTTGTTCGCACTCTAGCGGCCGCATTTTAAGTCCGATTTGATTAAAATTTGGTACACATGTTGGTTGTCTACGTCGCTTGGACGAGTTCGTCAGCCAAAAAAATCCAACCATCGGAAGCACGTTTTTTGACCAAAAGTATCTATTTTTGAGATTTTTCCTACGATAATGAATGTAGGATGTTATTCTGCACATTTTGTTTTTTCACGCGACCTTATAGCTCGCTTGCTTCCCCCAAAATCGATCAAAACGTAAAATACTATAGAAGTACCAGGTTCAAAGCCATGTGGTGGATTTTACCGCAGGGTTGGCGTGCGAAGCACGCAATGCATTGTGTATTGAAGATACTCCCAATATGCGAAATGGGGTGCGAAGCACGCAATGCCTTGTGTATTGAAGATACTCCCAATATACGGAATGGCGTGCGAAGCACGCAATGCATTGTGTATTGAAGATACTCCCAATATGCGGAATGGCGTGCGAAGCACGCAATCCTTTATGAATTGAAGATAGTCCCACTATGCGGAATGGCGTGCAAAGCATTTTACAGCTATTCAGCACCGTCGTGAATAGACCTATTTCCCAAATTATTAGTTGAAACTTTAAAACATAAACTTTTAATTTTGGACATTTGCTCAACTCACGTCAGCGGTTCAGCTGCGAGTTCTAATTATTATTTGATTTCTTTACATTCTTTTCGTTTTAACATTAAGGAACAAAAAAGTACAACCTTGTAAAATTTAAAGCAGCAAAATATTGTTATAAAACGTCGTTAAAGGAGCGTATAACGTCACGTCCGCCCGCTTTAACCTTAACCGTTAACCAAGACCAACTAACACTCCAGGAATTCCAATATCTGCATAGTAGACTTCACGTAGACCCCATAAACCTTACTAAAGGCTAAGCTCAGGTATAATGGCATATTTACCACGTCTATATGATGGATTGGCAAAACTAGTTCTGGATTTAAAGACACAATTTTTATTCGGCATAGATTTAGTCATCACTGAAAATTATAAGACTTGTATTCTAAGTGTAGGAAAAAGCTGTCGTACTGTCGACAGGCTTACTATTTTGTTCGCGATAAATAAAGAGAACAATAAATGATTTACGATAAATCGTTTGTCTGTAGGTCGGAATTGATTTTCTTCGGAGCGAGAGATGTACTGTATTACGGTTAGACGTGAGCCATAAGCCAATGAATTTCTATTCCAACCGTGATATGACGAACTGTATACGCCCATTAAGGGTTTTACCTAAATATAGTTGACCGAGCGAAGCGAGGTCTCCGTTTTAGCTCGACCGTTCGGCATTTCGTCTTTGTGTCTGTGTGTCTGTTTGTCCCACGATTACGGCCAAACGCATTGACCGATTTTGATGATTTTTTGCATGAATGTTCGTTATTCCTAGGCTGAGCCATGTATATGTGTACAGTTTTTTTCCATTTTTCATTTTTAACCCCTTAAATAAAATAAAAAATGGCGGCCGGACCGTTTCTCTCAGTGAAAGCTTTTTCCAAAGCCAGTTTGTGGCTTCACCATAAGTCGAATTTAAAATCTAAAAACATTTTGCAGGTAGCAAATTTGATTTTCAACAAAATTGTATTCTTGATTTTTTTCCGTATCTTTTGAAGCTCACAAAATGGCGGTAAACTTCAAATTTGTTAAATATCGTCCAAGTTTTTAACCAAGTTAACCATGTTTTTAAACGTTTATTATAAACCAATTCAAAATTGTTCCATAGCATTTTTGTAGATAAAGGTTTAAAGAATTCATATATGCCAGTAAAAAAATTATTGAAGTAAAATTAACAAAGTTATTAGCTCAAGAAACAAGCATGTTCAGTAACGAAAGGAAAAAGTTCAACTTTAGGCCTACATAAAAAGTAGTACAAAGTAGTTTCATAATTGTAAAAATTTTTCGTAATTTAGTTCTAAATAGAACTGTATAAAAATATTTATCAATTTCAAATTTGTTATTTTGAAAACACCAGTTTTTATGATCGTACGACAAGACTGTTAACAAAACTAGGCCTATTTTTAATAGTAATTTTGAATACTATATCCTTTGTCCAAAAATGACATATTATTATATGAAAGTGTAGAGAATAAATCAAAGAATTGTACTGTATACTTGTAAGTTATTATTCCATAAAAGTATTTGACTTAGCTTTACTTGATTTACAAAATGAGATGAAACAAATGAAACCTCGCGGCGATAAAGGACATTGACCGTTGAACAGCGTGGGAAGTGTTGGTACATGGATTGAGATCACAATCACTACGCTTGAACATCGTTTGTTTTCATTATTTCTGATATTAGAATATGATATGGAACTGTAATTACATTGTTAAGGTTTAGTTATTTAAGTATGTAAATATTTAATTCTATGTTTTCCTTCAATAACGCGATATTTTTAGCTACCTTACGCATTATTAACCTAAATAAAACGGAATGCCCCGTAAAAGAAAATCTTTAGCAGTTAGAGCTCAAGAAAAGAAAACCCGAGTACTAGAAACCCTGGAATCGCGGGAATTGCAAAATATTGTTTCACTGGCTAAACCTTCTGCTTACTTCCTTACTTTCACACTATTTTTAACCTAAGCTTGAAACCACATTTGTTATTTCAACGAGCGAGATCTAATGTTAACAGAACTAATAGTATTAAAACATTCAAAAGCCTAAGAAGCTAATCATATACTGTCAGTATTAAAGCTGGTAAACCACTGTTTGCTTTTCTTCCGCCCTCTTACCACTGACATTGTGTCATGAGTTGTGGTTTTGAATTAATACACGTTTAAGGGTTAATATAATTATGTTTCAACTGTTGAAGGTTTGTTACCAACATAATCTTTATATATAAAAATTTATGTTTTTTTTCTCGTAAGAAAAAAAACTATTGAAACGATTTCACTAAAAATTTCACAGTTTATCCGCATTAACGCCAGGAGTGTTGAGAGATTACAATTACTACGGTCTAAGTGGTTGAAATTGGGTTGCTTCTCTTACACAGTACATTCAAATATAATTGCACCAACTTCGTACTAGTTATACAGCTACAATAGTACATTACTATTCTAGTACTACTACTAGTAGTAGTATTGTACTAGTGTTATGAAAAGTTAACATTTTTAGCGAATTTCTATAGGAAAAATGAGCTATTGCAGTGGCCCTTATGATAAGACCCAAGGTCGAGAGTAGCAAATGAGTCCCCAGAACGCGTTTTGGGGTGTCATTAAAAATCATATATATGTATATATTATGTATGTATGTATAGGCTACCGTCTAAATATATGTATATATGTGTTCGCACTCTAGCGGCCGCATTTTAAGTCCAATTTGGTACACATGTTGGTTGTCTATGTCACTTGGACGAGTTCGCTGGCCAAAAATCCAACAACAGGAAGCACATTTTTTGACCGGAAGTAAACATTTTTTTAGATTTTTCCTACGACGATGAACTTTTTTAGAGTTTTTTCTAAAAATCTAGATGCAGGATGTTACCTCTGCACATTTTGTTTTTTACGCGACCTTATAGCTCGCTTGGTTTCCCCAAAATCGATCAAAACGTAAAATACCATAAAAGTACCCCTTTCAAAGCCATGTGGTGGATTTTACCGTGGGGTTGGCGTGCGAACCACGCAATTCTTTGTGTATCGAAAATATTCCCAATATGCGCAATGGCGTGCGAAGCACACAATGCATTGTGTATTGAAATACTTCCAATATGCGGAATGGCGTGCGAAGCATTTTACAGCTAATCAGCACAGTCGTGAATAGACCGATTTCCCAAATTTTGTTGGTTCCAACCCTAAAACGTAGGCCTATAATTTTAATTTTGGAAATTTGATCAACTCACGTCAGCGGTCCAGCTGCGTGGTCGAATTATTTAATTTTGAAAGCACCTTTTGAGCGGGAAATTTTTTTTCAATCTTTTCATTTTTTCACTTTGAGCGCGTTTTGTAAGAAAACGGTAAGAGATAGCAAAAAAGATTTGAATACAAGAGTTGTAGAAAATTTAATTTCAAACTGACGATTTTCTATCAGATTTGAGATCCGATCATCCTTTTAGCCACTATTCATATGAGAAGGGAGGCTCCGCCCAACGTTTTTCTACTTATATAAAGCTAGGAAGGTTCACTCATTCATGCACTGACATAAACTATGAGGCAATTCCCGTCATCGTAACCCCCTCGACCCCATGCTTGAATTAAAGCTCTCGACGAGAAACTTTCAGAAAAATTGCCAGAAGTTAACATTTTTTAATTTTGAAAGCAGCGTCAAAACTTCTTTAAGCGCACCGAGCACTTGTTGGATGAAGTAAAACGTACTAACTCGCCACACGTACTTAAAGTGAGACAATTTGCGGTTTTTCGTTTCGTCGACGATTTCTTCTTCTTCATTGGTTTACACACGTAGGCTACTAATATAAACCAGAAGTTTAATATAACAACTGATCGTAAAAGAAGAAGCCATTGATGAAATGAAATGGGCAGTCTTAAATTCACTTGCTTAAACTCAATATGGGTTTAGTCATGTAACGCTACTGATGACATGTGCATAGTGCTTCCTCAATTTGTAAGTTGTGTTAAAAGAGTTTACTTTTTAAAACCTCTGAAATGGACATTGTGCTTCTTTATTTTGTAAGTTGTGCTAAAAGAGTTTATTGGGTAAAACCTCTGAAATGGACATTGCGCTTCCTCAATTTGTAAGTTGTGTTAAAAGAGTTTACTTGGTAAAACCTCTGAAATGGACATTGTGATTCCTCATTTTGTAAATTGTGTTAAATGAGTTTACTTGGTAAAACCTCTGAAATGGACATTGTGCTTCCGCATTTTGTAAGTTGTGTTAAAAGAGTTTGCTTGGTAAAACCTCTGAAATGGACATTGTGCTTCCTCATTTTATTTGTCGCGTTAAAAGAGTTTACTTGGTAAAATATCTGAAATGGACATTGTGCTTCCTAATTCTCTAAGTAGTGTTAAATTAGTGTACTTGGTGATACCTATAAAATGATTAATATCGGACTAAACTAATATACAAATAAAGATTTACATTCATTTCAGTTTTCATTTTTTTATATTTGTGTTTTTTACGTTTTACTGTTAGATGTTTAGTTTACTTTATGGTGCATTCTAATTTTTCTTATCAACTAGTTTTAAGTTTTTAAATAGTTTTATGTCTATTGTTCATTAACCTTAATCGCAGTTTTACTATTTTTCGTGATTTTTTTTAGATTTTTTGTTTATATTTTGGGTGCAATATATGCTCAAGTAGCTCAGGCAATGATGAAAACTTTTGCGTGCGGCTCGCAGACCCAACGGACCAATCAAATCCAATTACTGAATTACTACTGACGTCACTTGGTATCCTTGTTTGCCAGGCAAGAGTAAAACATTCCTGTATCAGTAAGTTACCTTTGCACTTAAACTCTGGAATTTATTAAAAGTTTAACTAACTGGAAGAGATGCTTCGCGCTCTGGTGAACAAATTAATCATGGGTCGCCTAATTACTGTTTATTTAACAACATATTTTCCTCATTCAGAATTAGATTGCAAATATAACCATTAAGTTTTAGTTTATTGTTATCTTTATCAAGATGTAGATTTTTCAATCAATGATAAACACAAGAAACAAGTAAAGATGTATTGTTTCGTCTGATTTCCAAATTTTGCAGTGTTTAAAAAAAGCAGCTATGAAATTGTAAAATTAACTAAACATTATTGGTTGGGTTGAAAGGAAATTAAAGTACGACACGTTAAGTGGGGTTTCGTAGCTAGTTTAGATGTACCGTCATTGTATACATAGTTATAGAAACATACATTGTGTACATACAGTTATAGTAACAATAAAAATATAACTTTTATTGGATCAACTGATTTTAATTTATGCAGTTTAAATAGAAACTATTTCTAAAAAGCTGCTATGAAATTGTAAAATGTAGCCTATTACATATTGTATTGGTCCCCGGTTAAAGATGGTCTATCACGGTCTAGCAAATGGTATAAACTATTAAAAGTAGCCTATCAATTAAACTGTAAAACTTAGTTCATTAGTTTGACGATCTCAACATCCATAAAAACAAATTGTAGGCAATAATTAATTTGCTTGAAAATGCAATACGTTGGACGCTATTTTACTGGTATAATTTGCCAAATAGTTTTACCATTCGATACTAAATTAGACGCGCTTAAAACAACATTTTTGAAATTTAAAATACAAATTATTGAGTTTCCCTTATTTAAAATACATATGTAAATCTCGTCCGTTTTGAAACGGATTACTGGATTAAGCAGTTTATGATACATCAACTAGCTCTTGAGTAATTAAGGTCCGTGTCAAGTTTTAAATCAATCTACTACACCATTCTAGAGGAAAAAATAATTTAGTACAGAAATTGGTGCTCCTCAGGGAACCATACTGGGTCCACTTCTTTTTGTTATCTACATAAATGGCCTTCTTGAGATTATGCCCAATTCTTTAGCCTACGCTGATGATACAGCTATGCTTTGTTATGCTGATGATTGGCCAACGCTGAATGCTATACTTACTCGTGACCTGCAGATTGTTAAGTGCTGGTTGTATGAAAATAGTTTGTCATTAAACATAGTAAAGTCAGTCTGTGTGACTTTCGGCAATTACAGTGACTCTGTACCAGGAAAATTTACTATTTCTATAGATAATTGTGTTATTGAAAGAAAAATGTGTATAAAGTATCTGGGTTTGCTAGTTGATCAATGTGTTGAATGGACTGATCATGTCAATAGTATAATTGGTAGGACTAGTTGCTTATTGTATATTTTTGCTAGACTTAAAAAGTCACTAAATTGAGTAATTTGTTAACAATTATTTATCATGCTTTTTTTGCTAGTATAGCTACTTATGGAATTTTGGCGTGGGGTAATGCATACAGTAATGTTATAAGTAAACTAGAAAACTTGCAATATAGAATTTTTAAAATAATATTCCCTAGACAATATGAAGATAGACCGCTATTAATAAAGCAAACTTTTATCTTAGAGTCATTAATGTTTGATTATGTTTTTCTTAGAGATACTTTTTTAAATAGCAGTGCAATAACTAGAAGTAAGAATTTAATATTACCAAGGAATACATTAAATGTTGGTAAGAAAAACTTTCATTATGTCGCTTTAAAAACTTTTAACATGTTACCAAAGACGCTTAAGAATATACAGCTAAGTAGGAATGGTATTAAAAAGAAATTGAAGAGCTGGATAGTCGAGGGAAATCCCAATTTTGAATCATGATATATTAATTGTATTATGTCGATGTTATTTCGTATAATTTTTTCTCTCTCTTGTCTCCTATTAGTTTTAGTTATATCTAATTTATTAGTTCTTAAGTTTTAATATTAAGTCTCCCACTCCCACATACAGGTACTTGTACCTCCGGTGGGATTGCTACAGACCTTGAATTGGACCTGTGGTAATATATGTGTATATGTATGTATGTATGTATGTGTATATGTATGTATGTAGTATGTGTATGTATATAGTGGAATAAATAAATAAATAAAATGGAGGATGGACAGATATCGGAACAAGATGTTTTACCGTGAACGGTGCGATCAGCAGTACGCGAATTATAGGTTCACATTGTAACACTCTGTATATACTTTTTAAGTATATTTAGAAAAGAATTGTCCAACATTGTATTATCAACTCCCGTAAAAGCGAGTGTAAGTCCGAACGTGAGTAACGATATAATATAACAGCTGATTTCACCCATCATCTTTAATACTTAAACAAAACCTAGTAGATTATACTTTGAGGCTATGTTAACAACTTCAATCAATCATATAGACCTAATGTCTTGTGAAGTTGATTTGTTTAATATGAGTTAGAGAACTAATGCAGACTATAATACGTTATAAGATTTGCTTTGAGATTATAAAAGGAATATAAATACAAATATGTATCATCGATACATGCATTTGTGCAAATTTAAAGGTGTAACCATTCGTTTAAATTCGGAAACATTCGTACATCTTCGTATAACATATAAACATATTCCACAATTATCTTCTTCATTATAAAATTAATAATTTCTAAATCATTTGATATATCAATATGATGTAAAAAAACAAATAAAAGGTAGTATTTATATGTTTATTTTGATATACAATAACGTATTTAAATACAAAATGTTACCAAACAGGCCTACATTTTTATAAAATGACTATCTGACCCGTATGGCGTTGCCCGTGGTGGTTAGTATTTTCAGTCTTTTTAACGTAATTGTATTCTTTTTAAGTGTTCAGTCAGTGAGTGGTATTTAGCTTTTATATATATAGATCTCAAATAATAAAAGCACTATTGTCATAATAATAAAAGATCTGAAATTATGATTTTAGTAATTTTGATCCCCCCCAAACCCCTCCTAAAATTTCGAAATTTTCATACCCTTTCTTAGTGAGCACCTATAGCCCTAGAGAAAGCTACATACCAAATTTCATTCCAATCCGTTCGGTAGTTTTAAAGAAATCGGTTTTTAATAACTTTGATCCTCCCAAACCCCCATAAAATTTCGAATTTTTTCAAACCCTTTCTTAGCGAGCGTCTATGGCCCTAGAGGAAGCTACATACCAAATTTCATTCCAATCTGTTCGGTAATTTTGTAGAAATAGTGATTTAGTAACTTTTACCCCCCAAACCAACCTAAAATTTTCAATTTTTTAAAACCTTTTTTTAGTGAACACTTATGGCCCTAGAGGAAGCTACATACCAAATTTCATTCCAATCCGTTCGGTAGTTTTTGAGAAATCGTGATGAGTGAGTCAGTGGGTTTTGGCTTTTATATATATAGATATATCTAAATAATCGTTATGATTTTTTATACAAATTTACCGAATTAAAAATCCCTTCAGCTTGGTTAAATAAGGTTACATAAAATTTGATGTTTTTAAATAAATATTTTATAAATTACTAGTGGACCTGGCAATGCTTCGCTATTGCTTGATTTAATTTTTAAGGATTATTGCCCATTTCATCAATTTGACTTAAGTAATCGAATTGTAACTTTATTTTTTTATATAAATTAATAATAATATTAAATCATTTTACAATTATAGTTTGTAGGAATTTAGTGCAATTTATTTTTATTGTGTAGGGGTAGCTATCCCATTTATTTTGTTTGTAGTGAGTAAATTCTCTAAAAAATCCTTGCACTAAGCAAAAAATCTGTAAATTGCGAAATTTTAGTAAAATCAGTTGAGTAATTTTTGAGAATTTAGAAAAAGTGAGTGGATTATTATTCAACTTTAAGGGTAGTTATTCCATTGTATCCCTTTGACTTAATTAATCAAATTGTAAATAATTTTGTATGTCCCTTAAAAATAATATTACATAATTTTAGCTTTATAGTTTGTAGAAAGTTAGTTTAATTTATTTTTATTGTATGAGGGTAGCAACCCCATTTCAACCCAGTTCCAATTGCAAATCTAAACCATCCTGAGACACACTCAAACACTCATAAAAGGTTTCATCATAATTTGTCCAACCATCTGTAAGTATTTCAGTGACATACACACGTACATAATAATTATATATATATGAAGATTTATTTCTAATTTGCATCTAATTAATCTGCTGTCATAATCAAACCAAATTATTATCCAAACACATTTATATGTCTTATATTTTTAATAAAAACTCTTAATTTACAACTATTATAACCTGTAAATAGACAGCTCAAACTTATTTCACAGCAGATTATCTTTTTTCTTCTTTTTTAAGGAACACGACGTAATTTAATACCACTATAAACAAGATACGATTCAGCGACAAAACCAAAAACGGGTTCCTTAATAAACTTCATCAATACACACTCCCCCTAACTACAGAAAACATTACTCACTTTATGTATTCCAAACTCTGCCCACATTTGTAACAGAATTGATCGCCCCCAGATCCCCATCAAGTGAATACAAAATGTACGACCTTAGTTGCGCTTAAGTCCCGTGGGACCGAAAATGTATTTCCGGAAAAGAATATTTTTGTCTCGTAGATAAACGGTTCCTTTGATAAGGTATTCCTGTTTGGTATACTGTTACGGAATGAATTGTAAGGTAATTGTGTTTGTCAAAAACAACGCTGATAAATGTTTAGTAATTGAATTGCACTTTTAAACACAATTAGGTACCATCAAAGTTAGGTAATATCAAAGTTAGATAATATCAAAGTTAGGTAATATCAAAGTTATGTAATATCAAAGTTAGGTGATATCAAAGTTAGGTAATATCAAAGTTAGGTAATATCAAAGTTAGGTAATATCGAAGTTAGGTAATATCAACGTTAGGTAATATCAACGTTAGGTAATATCAAAGTTAGGTAATATCAAAGTTAGGCCATATCAAAGTTAGGAAATATCAAAGTTAGGAAATATCAAAGTTAGGTAATATCAAAGTAAGGTAATATCAAAGTTAGGTAATATCAAATTTAGGTATAATATCTAGAGTAGATATTTAAGAAATTAGAAATGATGTAAATCGCAGAGTTACATGTTTAAGTAGTTTAAAATCTAAGTAGGACTGCCGAGGAAAACTGAGTGCTGGCGTTTTTAAATACGGAGAAACGTTTAGGAAAGGGTCTTTTGGGAAAAGTTCTTGGAAAACTAGGGCCTTCAGGGTGTAGACGCCAGCGTGGGCGTCAAGAAGAGACAACAGAAGCGTTTTCCGTGAAGAGTACTAGACTAGATGGACAGGGAGAGGAGGAAGCAGACTGCACCAAACGGAGCCACCTCGACAGAATAGAGGCGAGGGCACAAATAGTGAAAGCAATAGGGAAAATTGTTTTGTTTAACTTCTGGGTTAGGATCAGTTTTAGTGGGTTTATGTAAGGGCAGAGTTGTAAAAATAGTTCAAATTTTGGGAGTAGAAATTTGAACTCAGTTTTGCCCGAAGAGTGAAGTAACATTTTTAGACGGAGGTTTACTGTCATTAGTTATCACACAGAATTAAATAAAATGTATTTAGTAAATAAAATAATTCGACCACGCAGCTAAACCGCTGACGTGAGTTGAGAAAATTTCCAAAACTTAGTTTATAGGGCTATTATTAGGGTTTCAACCAACAATTTGGGAAATAGGTCTATTCACGACGGTGCTGAATAGGTGCAAAATGGTTCGTACGCCATTCCGCATATTGTCGTATCTTCAACACACAAAGCATTGCGTGCTACGCACGCCAACCCCACGGTAGAATCCTCCACATGGCTTTGAACCGGATACTTCCATGGTATTTTACGTTTTGATCGATTTTGGGGGAACCAAACGAGCTATAAGGTCGCGTAAAAAAACAAAAAGTGAAGAATAATATCCTACATTTATATTTGTAGAAAACACTCGAAAAGAAATTTATTCTCGTAGGAAAAATCAGAAAAGAGTTACTTCCGGTCAAAAAATGTGCTCCCGATTGTTGGATTTATTTTTTACGAACTCGTCCGACCGACGTAGACGACCAACATGTGTACCAAATCGGACTCAAAGTGCGGCCGCTAGAGTGCGGGGATATATATACATATATATAAATATGATTTTTAATGACACCCCAAATAGTGTTCTGGGGACCATGATCGGTGCTCATTTGCTACTCCCGACCTTGGGTCTTACCATAAGGGCCTCTGCAGTAGCTCATTTTTCCTATGGAAATTCGTTAATAAAATATATGTTTATGTAGACTCGAATGTAATGAATGATATATGTTTGTAAACCTCTCATTAAAGTTAGAGCCAAGCTAGCAGTCCCTTTGGAATATTACATTGACTGAATATACTATTTAAACATACGAGTTGTATGCGACAGAGGGAGATCGAGTGTGATGGAAAGGAACTGTGATATTTACATTGATAGTAGTACAACAGCTACCTTATTCCAATGAGTTACGAATACGCTAATTGAAGGGAATAATCAAACTTTAAAACATCTACCGCTGTTAGAGATTTATCAAAAATTTACAAGATACCTGATTTTTGTACGGATTAGTAACTACTCAGATTCCAGATATCACGACTAAGCCAAAGATCTACTATTCCCTTTCAATTCGCTGTCATTTCACAGTCATGGGACGTACTATATCAAAGCCCACTAAAGAATACCGTTGAGGGACGGGCTTATGTACACCGAGACCTTGAACGCTCCAATCGCCGTAGTGCGACGTTGTCACGTTCTTCCCACGCTTCTAACTGACTGCGGCTGACTCAACGCATTTATAATTCTTTAAACTGTGCGCTCAAGCCTCGAGCGGTAAATACCAGGAGTGTTCGAGGCTAGTAGATATGGCAACGCTGCGCGCTCATCCTATTGGCCACCTCGCAACGGTATTCTTTAGTGGGCTTTGATATAGGTACTCAATTTAAAGTATATCTACTACGAGTATAAAGCAATACCTGTTCCTCAACAGGTAACCTATTATTTCGTGTATACGGAACAGAGAGTCTAGAAACCTATTCTAGTATATTTGTTCGCCTACTAAAAGGGGGTTAAGGAGAAAATATCATCCCAGTATTTTAATATCTAGACCAGAAATGTGTGTGAACCTTTTAACTTACCAACATCCGAGGATCTAGAATTAATCATGGACTTGGTAGGACATATATCCACTTGCTTTGTCCAGCTTTAAGGGCAACCCAACCTAAAAATGTTTGTTTTTTTGTTAATTATTATTATTGAGAATTTCCTCTTTCCAACGATATATAACACTTTATAAATATCTTCTTATAAATTGTCAATAAAAAATAAACAAAAATAGTTTTTATTCATTTTTAGGTAGGGTAAGTATTAAAGCCAGGTATGTAAAATATGTTTTCTGTTTTCCGCTGTTTTTGTGATCTTCTGAAATTTGTCATTTTTAAACTTTCGTGAAACATTTCTCAAGAACCACTGTTTGTATCATAATGACATTTTTACATGATGTTTTTGGCACTACATATGAGTTCCTAGCATGACGATTTTTCCAAATTATATATATTTGCTGAATAAAATATATTTTCTATTAAAAATTTTAAATTTCGACAAACCTTTTTTTTAAAATCACAATTTAAAAAAATTTGGAAAACGATTGACTCTAAAGGCCATCCCTGTAACTTCCCGCTAAGTTTAATTACAAAAGTATGATGAAAGTTTGTTAAACACTATTTTTGGAAATTTTGAACTGCCATAACTTTTGAATGAATAAACCGATTTTTATGTGATTTGCGGCAATCGATGCATTAAGTCCATTGAAAGAATCAACGACAAAAATTTTTCAGATGAAAAGTTTCGGAGAAATTGAGGAAAAACACTTTTTTTGATTTTCTTTCGTTCATGATATCTCGCGAATGAATCAACCGATTTTTATGCGATTTGCGGCAATCGATGCAGTTTTTTGAGTCCATTGAAAGAATCGACAACAAAAATTTTTCTGATTAAAAATTTCGGAGAAATTAAGAAAAAATACTTTTTTTATTTTCTTTCGTTCACGATATCTCACGAACGAATTAACCGATTTTGACCGGACTGGTAGCGATCGACGTCGCTTTTCAAGGTTAAAAGCTGATTAGATTTTGGAATTGATCGGTAAAGCCGTTTAAAAGTTATTCCAAAAAAACCTGATTTGGAAAAATTTTATTTCTTAGTTTTTTCGAAATTTCTCAGAACCTACCGGTCCTAATTAGTTGAAATTTTCAGGAAATCTAAGTTTGATGGAACTCTTTAGAAAGCCGTTTGGTAGGATCCAATGGGTTAAGCCGTTCAAAAGTTATAAGCGGGTCACATACTTACATATATACACACACACACACACACACACACACACACCCCCACACACACCCACACACCCCTACAGACAGGGTGACACCCTCTCGGGAGTGGTCAGGGAAGATTCCTAGGACCTCAAAACGTCGAGATCTGATGAATACTCGATTTTCGAAAAACGGGGTGAAACCAATAACTTCCCGATTTTAGAAAATTTTCAATTTTCTTAGCGGGAAGTTAAAAATTATGACTCTAGCTCTTACTGAACCAGAGATATGTGTCACCTAGTTAACATTATGCTCTTATGGAAGTCGGGCTGCCCTTAAGCGATCTTTTCTGCCTCATTAAGCCCTATAGGCAAGCTGCAAAGTAAAATCGATGCTTTTTATTTGGGTACTTGACTGTCCAATAAATCATATGTTAGTAAAACAGATGCTGAAATAATGCGTGAATGAACTTCCTTGTCTGTGTATTCTTCTACGACCTCAATTGTATTTGTAAATATGAATGTCCATGTTTTAACACAGTTTCTGCCATAGTAAAATGCAAATTATTACTAGAACTGTAGTTGAAGGAAAAATGTTGAGTGTTTTACTGGAAGAAAATATCTTAGTCGCGCTCAAGAAAATTACCGACCTCGCAGAGCTCATGTGGTAACATTTCCTTTCAGGGCGACAGAGAGATACTTTCTTCTTTTAAGACACAAACAATTATTCTTGCCTAGTACTTGGATACCATAGGAAATTAAAAAAAAAAAAACTAGCTCCCACGATTAAAGGGAGGCGTAATGCATTAAGTTACCTCGGTGATTACAGAGTTGATCATTCCTTATTACAAACCCACACTTTCCCGCTCATTATGTCAGTCCGCTTTTATATTAGTTTTAGCAACAAATCGGGGTTTTGTAAAAGTGGCCATCATTCAACATTAACGCTTTAAACTATGTACTACGAGACTTTGATATTCCCACCTCTTACGGTGAGCAGAAATACTAGGTCCTAAGTATTTCGTATAACATACTAGACAGTGCCTACAGTCGGGAGCACGAAATAAGGCGGGTGAAAATGTTTGCCCTTTTGCCAGATATGGGACTAGCAAAGCGAGCAACGGTAGAGAATCGCTTGCCCTGCGGCACGATCTGGCAACAATAAGCATCCAGTGTTGCCAGATCGTGTCGCAGAGCAAGCGAAGCTCGACCGCTCCTCGCTTTGCCAGTCTCATATCTGGGCAACAGCGCAAAAATTCTCACCCGCCTTATTTCGTGCTCCTGAATGTAGTTCAGAAAAATACCTAGTACAATTACTTGTTCTAATGCATGCAACTCCTACTAGTATATTTGCTTCGACGAGATAGTAGTTCATACGCACAATTTAATTTAGATCATATCACCAATTTTATAAATATTCATTCACATTAGCTTATTACCAAATATAGCACCTAAAATTATTTCAATGCAAAAAAATTTCGTAAATCAATTCGAAAAATCTGTCAATTTTCAGCCTTTAGTGGGAAATGAAGTGCAACGGACGTCCTCGCAGTTTTATTTACAACAGTGTTATGACGTGTTGTACACGTCCATTCTTTGTTTACTAACTGTAAACTACTGTAATAGAATTTGCATTAAAACAAAAAGTGGAACACCATTGTAACTAGTCATATCTTGTCAACTTGGATGCGGGCCAACCACGATTTGTTTTACTTCCGCCACCATGCTCTCTTTTACCACGTCATTTTTGCATATAATTAACAAATTAAGAATAAGCAGTGTACAAATATTTATATATCGAAAATTACTATTATATATCAAAAAAATGCTGGTTCAATGAGGGTGTATTATGTTTATTAAAACGGAGGACGAGTTTAAATTGATAGCCAGTAACTAAGTTCGAACCTGCGCAAATCGTGGTGAAAGTTCCTACTGATTCAGACTGGACTAACGCCTTAAACGAGCCAACCACTGTTTGTTTTACTTCCGCCATCCTACCCTCTTTTATTACTTCATAGATCGCCTATAACTAACAAATTAAAAATAAGCAGTGTACAAATATTTATAACTCGTAAATTACTGATTAAATATCAAAAACATTCAATGAGGCTGGTTCAATGAGGGTGTATGTATTATATTTATTAAAACGGAGGCGTGTAAATTGATAGCCAGTGACTAAGTTCAAACCTGCTCAACTTGTGGTGAAAGTTTATTTATTCTTTTCATCACTTTTTCTGTGAATTATTCCAGTGGAATATGTGACATGTCCTAACTTACATTGTTATATAAATAAAAGTACAAAATAATAAAACACACATAACATACACAAAATCACACATTACATTTACATAAAAATTTGACTAAAATCAAAAAAACACAGCTAATAGGCCTACAGTTTAGGGCCTATATATATAATTATTGAATATAAGATTTTTAAAACAAATAAAATCCCTTCCTGACACCTGCAGACTGCGCTCAGTTAAATGTGGAAAGATATTCTTCCACAGAATAGAACACATTTTCTAGGAGGTAGCACCTGAGTGAACTCTTGAAACTGTGGATAGAATCTGAGTTTTTAATATTCTCTGGAACTGTATCAAACAACTTTATAACAGAGTAATAAATTCCGCGATCAAAAAATTTAAGTCTATGGACAGGATATTGAAAACGTTTTTGACGGATAGGGTACTTGTGGTAGTGCTGATTAATTTCAAATAAATTATGATTGCTCAAAGAAAATTGAAGTTTCATAAATATAAATTCAAGAAAAATTTTAAAAAATATTACGTTTTTAATTTAGATGGAACATTGAGAGTAAAATAATTTTTTGAAAACGGAATATTTTAATTGATTAAACAGAGTTCCCACAGAATGCCACCCCATATCTTAGACGAGAACTGACAAAACAAACTGCTTTTATTGCTTCTAAACTAGTCACAGTGGACATCATTTTGAGAGCAAAGCAAACTGACGCCAGTGATTCAACGTTCCTACTGATTCAGACTGGACTAACGCCTTAAGCTTCTCGGCCACTCTGATTCAATCACCCTGTTTAGGCGAGCAGAGGAATCGTGAATATTGGAATAACTGGGACTAGTTAATTTGAAGGCATTCTATGTTTTTTACTTTCTCCACCCTATACGTAGTATATGGAGAAAGTATTGTTTTCGTAAAAATGTTCGAATTTGAATTTTCAGTTGAATTATCTGTTTTGGTGCTCCCAGAACCCCAAAAAATTGTTTAGTGCAATTATCTGTGTTGG